>VYZP01018124.1:33957-61843 GCA_013400635.1 Hypocryptadius cinnamomeus | reverse complement strand
ACGTCAAACTGCATTTTTCTGTCAAAAATTGTTTTCAATAGCAAACATGATCAAATTCTAAACTGCCAATAAAGCCAGGGAAATATTTTAAAACAGACCATCTTTGGAAACATACACTTACTCATCAGTCACCAGAATTTCTGTGACTTTGAAGGCTTAATAAAAAAGGTCAAATATTAGTGTTTTATTGCTTGTGTCTACAGGGAGGATCCCAGTGCCTGACTCAGCCCAGTGCTCTGTGACAGACATAAGATGGGATAACACATAGAGGAAAGAGAGGGATTTATTTGAATACAGAAAGCTGGGCCAGACATCCACCTATGAAGCATTATAGATGCATGTATTTAAAACACCTTTCAGCAGCTTTATATACCATTAGAGTTATTGGATTTTTCATCTTTGACTTAGATACAAATTATTTAATTAGAAACTTCAATACCTGCATAGCTATGAAACCCTTCCACTATTATTCTTTCATCCCCCCCAAAAAAACCCCAAAAAAAACCAACAACAACAAAAAAATTTGCACCTAAGACAATTTCTCAGCAGTCAAAACTTCTACGGAAAGCAGTAGTACAACTGTGGTAGGCTAGATTATTCAGGGATTTGGATGAGGCCACACTTTGGTTCAGATCACATCTGGCTTTCCTTGAATGTAACGACACAACATTTGGTTATTGTTTTGTGAATATGATTTACTACCAAATTATTCCCTCTGGATTCACTGGAATCTGACAGAAAACATCTTGAAAACCCACATATGTTTCTATTTAAAAAAAAAAAATCAATTAATTCTCTGGTTTTAAAATATTTTATAACTCAGTATCTCCAGCAGGTTTTTCTTTTTTCCCACCCCCAGTAGACTACTTTGAAGGAACGACAAGCTGCTGAAACTCTACGCAGGGCATTTGTCCATTATGGAAGGGAGATCACAAAAGCATTTCACATCCTGCTGTTCAGAGAAAGAACAAGTCTATTTCTACCTCACATGGCAGGGTCGTGCACATGGTGGGTTCAAAGAAGAATGATGGAAAAATGCTCTGTATATCAGATACAATTATCCGAGACTTATAATCGACTGCACAAACGTAACTTACCTAAGGGATTCCTGCTGACCCTCTCACAGAATGGCTTCACCTCAGGGATTCCCATCCACCAAAGGGTTCTGCAGATAAACAGTCTTTCCTCTGGGGTTAACCCCTTGCACACCCCAGCAGACACAGCATCCTTCCAAGGTACCCCAACAGAGGTGCTGGGAATTTCTGCTAAAAATCTGACCTGCTGGAGTGTGGGATGCTGCTGGGAGGGCAACACATGCACTTGAAACACAGATGAAGTTCCTTCCCCTGCAACCACTGTCCCCCCATCTCTGCTCAGATGACCACTTAGAGCTCAGGAGCTTGATATATGTCTACAGGATCCACTGTCTGTGCTCAAATCAATCTCACATTTCACAGTTGAGCGTGGGGTGCCCTGTCCTCCTCACATGGGCACCATCAGAACACACTGCACTGAAACACACTGGTTTGTAAAACATTTTTATTAGTGACTACCAAAATACTACTGGGAGCTGGCAGAACACCCAAAGGTTTGGGTGAATGACTGAACAGCTCAGGGCCATAGTTAATGCAGATCCCAGGACAGCAGCCCTCACACCAGGCAGAAAGGGAATGGCTGTATTAAAGATAAAATCCCTGATGAGCCTGATTTGGAGTCTTGATAAATAATTAATGTCACAAGGAAGAAATAACACAGTATTTTTCACTGACGCTAATGTCAAAATGTTTCCTTTTCCCTCTGCTTCATGTTGGAGAAAGTATGGCATTAGCACCTCACTTTTACCAACACCACTGTCCTGTGAAAAGCAGAAGCTGGAGGCAACTAATTTTGGAACTCCAGCCCTGGATAGGCTAACCCATGTGCCTAACTCCACATGAGTAGCCTAAGACCAAGGGATTACTCCTGAAAGTCAAGTGACAACCATCCGCTTTTCTGGCTGAGGGTTTCTGACACGAAGGAATCCCAGCTTCACAGGACAAAAGGATTAGATTTCATCCCTAGTGCCTAACAAGATATTGCTCTTTAAAACAGTCATTGGTGCACAGGAATAGGAAATATAAATGCCAATTCTGAGAGAGACAAAGATTTTGTTCTGTGTAGTAAAAAATACCTTGAAATAGTCTGTGCTGATGAGTGAACAGAGGATTAGATTTAAATTCAACATATTAATGTACATTTCTAATCTTAAATTTCAAAAATTATTAGCCATTTATAGGCTGAATAACACCTTCTGCACTCATTTTAGCTAGTATAAAAATCATAAAGGTTAGCAAACTGTGTGGATCAGAATATAAACTAATCAGCATCTGGGATTAGGAAGAAATCTCCTCCAATTCATTGGTAAAGGCTTCCTCAAATACGGAACAGAGCCCATCATTGTTTGGCTGCTAATAACTCAAGTGACATTTGCCATATGCCATCAAAGGACCCGGAGTCAATACGGATTTTATCTATGTTAAGGCCTGCAGATTCAGCCTCAAATTGTGAGTTCACAATTCAATAGTGAGTTGAGCATTCCTATTTTAAAACAGTTTTTGAAAATAGTGGGGATTACTTGGAAATCGTGTGATGCCAAGGTGCAAGGGAAGAAGTCATAGAGGAGCAGAAGAGAAAGGAAATAAGATTTTGACACAGGACAAATATCAAAGTAGGTGATCTTTTTTCCTTCGCCAACTGTGCTAAAGTTGTCTTTTTAAACTAGAATCACTGTGTAACTCCAATCAAATCACATTCAAAGCAGTTATTCCAGTATGTCCCTAGCTGCACTTCCGCAGTAATTTAAGTATGTTATTCATACGCTGAGTTTCTCAGAGAAAAGGAAATAAACTGAAGGTGTTTTTTTCCCCACAGTTAAAAGTACATTGAAGGTATGACCTTAAAGTAAGGATAAACCTCAAGGTATTCCTCATTGGATTTTTCTGGAATAAATTTTGATAACCTAATATAGGTGGAATTAAGCCTCACTTTCTTATGCTTCAGTATCTCTTCTAGAGTCACAATTTGTGCTAGAGGGGATCTGCAAGAAAATGTCAGCGTCTCTGAAGGGGCCATCTCTGCCACTAAGAATTAATGAGATGTCTTTAGAGGTGGTGATAGTCCTTTCCCAGAAGTACAAGTTGGCTCCATGAATTAGCGCTTTTCTAGAGTTGCGAAGCATCTCAGGTAGGAAAAACCTCACTCCCTGATGTCTCTTGCTGAAATGTCTTCATCCCATGCCCCTGCAGTGCAGACCTACTGCCTCACTTGCACCTCCAGACAGCCAGAACTGTCCTTGAGGAATGCTGGTGGAAAGACTAGAGAGTCATAAAATCACGGAATGGTTTGGGTTGGAAGGGATCTTAAAGGTCATCTAGCTCCAACCCCTTGTCATGGGAAAGGAGCACCTTCCACTAGACCAAGTTACTCCATCTGGTCTTGAACATTTCTAAGGATGGGGCATCCACAACTGGGTTGAAATGTTACTTTTTCCCCAGAAGAGTCCAACCACCGAAAGCTTTCCTCAGGTTTAGGTTCCCATCTAAAATCAGAAGTCTGTCTGTATCCTGCATGGCAGGGGCCAAGGGAGGATGCCTTGAGAAGAACATAAGACATGGAGTTTATGCAGGAGTAGCTCACTGGCATGCCTTCCCTCACTCCAGCTAACTGCAGCAGTTGGATTTCTTAGGCCAGCAACAGTGCCTCTGTGTTCAGCATCTCTCTGTTGACGTTTTGCTTTTGGGAATTCATCCCAGCTTTTTTTGAACCACACAAACTCCTGGCATTCAGCGCACTCGGTGCTGTGCATGTCCTGCATCCAGAGGCTGCCCAGTACAAATCATGAGCAGAGCTCCCTCGGGCTGTTTTCAAGCTGGTGCCTGCTATTTGGCTGTGCTGGCCCCAAGTGCAGAGGTGATGCTGTCACCTGCCTGGAAATGCTGCCAATCATGATGCCTGCCAGAGCAGCCAAACATGCTCCATTTTCAGGACTATGAGAGGTTATTGATGTTATTTCTTAATGCTGAGGGAGGGTCTGCAAGCCTACAGCCCCAGGACTACGTGAAATAAAGAGTTCCCAGAGGTTCTTCCTTGGGCTCCAGCCAGCAAACACCTGCTCACACACAAAACCCTCCATTCAAGCCAAAGGGACGACACCTGTCAGCACAGTCATGCCTGCCATGATACCTGTTGGCTTCCCAAGTGGAAGAAAACCTGCTCCAAGCTGCACCAAGTGCTGATGTGCTCCATGCTAATACTTGATTCACAAGTGATAAATCTGCATTGCTCATGTGGATCTGGGGTAACAGTAAAACAACCACTGAAGGTGGAAACTGCCACAATTTCAGACATTGACAATGAGTAGTAAGCTACTGTCATTTGAATACTTTATGCATCACTGAATCAAAACTTAAATTAAAGGCAACTTTTAGAAGACATTAATATAATTACTGAGCCTCTGGATACCTTCTAGATCTATTCTTTGAGCACTGAAATTTTTAGCTATAACATATACAGACCTGATGCTGTAAAATACTGAGAATCCTGACCTGTGATTTCCAGTCACTACTGAGAGTCTTCTGCCTGGGCTTTACATCTACATGCAATCATTGCCAGAAACTAAGGTGGGTGTTCAGAAAAATCACTTAGATTACTTCTGAAAATCACTAAGATATTTGGGATAAAAGACAGATTCCTTGTGGAAAATAATCATACAATCATAAAATAGTTTGGGTTGGAAGGGACCTTAAGATCATCTCGTTCCAACCTCCCTGTGCCATGGGCAGGGACACCCTGAAGAGGACCAGGTTGCTCAAATTCCCATCCTACCTGGCCTTGAACACTTCCAAGGATGGGGCACCCATAATTTCTCTGGGCAACCTGTACCAGGGTCTCACCACCCTCACAGTAACAAAGTTTTTTCTTTCTAATGCCTATTAGATGTGTTATTATTGCCTGCTTCTTCTAATGTCTATTATAGAAGTAAAAAGACAGATTTATATTAAACACTCTATAACAGTGAGACTAGTAACAAAACATCTTTTTGAGACAGAAGGAAACATCTCCCAAAATATCCAGACATAGAATGGGATGCAAAGAAAAATACTTTTCAGGGATATTACTGCCTCTTTTTTGATGAGTATGATGGAGAACACTCAGATAGGGTGAGTCTGTCCAGCCACAATGCACAGAGAATTTAATGGAAAACACAACAGACATGACTGCTTGTTGGCAGCATTCATGCTTAATTTATCTGTATGTGAACCCCTGGAGTGTATCCCTTTCCCTAATATTCAAATACAAAGGGTTTCAAGACGCAGAAAACTTGCATCCAAGTAAAACAGGAAGGAGGGTGTTCTCCTCTTCTTCACTGAACAGGCTATGGGATTTATTGCATTGTATTGTGCCATTTCAAAATGGTTGTAAAAGTTTGTCCCTAGGCATAAAACCTGCTCACTTACTTTGTAGCAGTGCATCAGCTAATGAGCTCTTATTTGCCTTTCCAAATTAAATTATTCGTTACAGGTAGAAGGAATTTTGCAGCGGTGGGTTAAAAGTAAGAGAGTGAAAAAAGCACATTAAGCAACTTTTCTAGTCTGTTCTAATTCAAAGGTACTTCACTGTTCTTCTAACAAAGAAGTACTAAACTCACACATCAAGTAAAAGTTGCTGGCAAACTCTCAGGAAAGGTGCCCTTTTCTTTCACCGTCGTTCAGCGGCAATGCTGCCGTTTTCCTCTGCCTCCAGTGGTTATGTCATCTCTGAGGTCAGTTTTCTGCTTCTTGAACATGACTTGGCTGTTTATGAAACGTGAAATCAGCATCAACAACCCATAGCAACTTCAAGAAAGAAGCCCTGGGCTAACAAATAATAAAAAACCCCTTATTTTTGCCCACAGTGAGAAAAATCTACAGAGCTGCTACCTAAGGGCTTTCATTGCCTTCGGCACAGAAGGAATCCACATTTAGAGAGTGCAGCCTAAACATTTTCACTCTCTGAGCTCATCATTTATTTCAGTGGCAGATGTCCCTATGTGAGACAACCTCGCCAGTCATCAATCCCTCTTTAGATTAAACATGAAAGGGGGTCTATCCTCCCATCAACACAGGGGAGATGTACTAATATGGCCCAAATTAATGTACTAATCATCCTTTGACAGAATAGAATTTTAAATATCCCAACTCTACCACTCCAAAATCACACAGCCTGAGTCTGATCATTTGAAAATCAGTGTTGGTCATCAGGGATCTCAGATTTCATCTGAATTTTTTCAGGGTATTGGGCACAACCACACACATTATGCTGGGGCAGAGGGGAAGAGAAATGAAAGGGGAAAGTCAGGGGACCTTAGTGAAAATCCCAACACAAGGCAGTTCAGCCAAACCCCGGCTTCTCCCCAGTTATTTAGTTACAAAACAGAATTTTCGTCCAAGAGAGCACTCACAGAAAACACTATCTTTGCACATACTTGCTTGAATACGCACTCGCCTGGGTTTTCATTCTCAGTGTTTACTGGGGCTCTGGTTACATTCTCCAGACAATTTACTCATATAATGTGTTTTTTTCTCCCTCTGGCTACTGTGAAACAAAGCTTCAAAAGGGGTAGGCAGGAAAAAAAAATTCCTCTCTCTAATGTTTTTCTCTTCTAAATACTGAGGAATTCTACTTCCCTGGCACTGTTCTCACTATTTACATGTGTGTAGCTGTGTACATACCCCAGCTTGCTAACCCATGCTCTGCACAAGGGATATAACTGAATAGGGTTATTCATAACCAAACCCTCATACAGCTCAGTCGGTGCCAGGATTTTAGTCTATGCTCACGAGGCTGTGATTAGTCCTAGAGAACATTATGAAAATCAACCTGGCTAATTATTACTCCAAATAACTGAGACAGGAATGCAATAGAGTCTCCAGGAAATACTATAAGAGAAGCAAGATTTGAGTGTTTGCATTTGTTTGTTTGTAAATGTTCTCATTAGCTCATCTGTAAGATTTATGCTCCATGCAAGAATTACCAGGGGAAATTCTATAGACTGTTCAAAGAAAGAAGGCAGAAAGATGATCACATCACTCTTTTTGGATACAAAAGCCTCTGAATGCAAAAATTTTGTGCAGAATGTTCATCACAACATTGTTAATCATATCCTTATTGACTATACAAACCATTTATAGAGAGCTTCCTAGCATTTAAAAACAGAGCTGAGAGCCTGATTTCCTATATATCTCCAAGCAAAATGTTTTTCCTTATTTTAAACCCTTAAATTAAAACACAACAGTTTAGTCCTTGGGTAAGTACATCTATGTATGGAACAAAAAGAACCTGTCAACAATCTCAAGACCTCTGCAAAAGCACAAATGGACAAAAATGAGAAACATCTAGGTGATCTCAGTATGAACAGTGTGCCTTACGTGCTGGAGACACCATGTAACCTTCAGGACCCCTGCCAATCTGACATGAGGCAAAAGACCTAATCAGTTTAATTACTGGGATTAATTTTACCATAAATATGAAAAGAAAATAAAGCACCGAGGCACTTATGATGAGAGGAGGGGGGTCTGCATCAGTGCAGAACAGTGGTGAAAAGCCATCCAAGGCATCTCTGATGCTCCAGATGAATGCAGAAAAATGAAACCATTCCCAAATTACCAAGACAATATGTGGCCAGTTTCATCCAAAAGAAAAAATAAATCCTTCCTGACAGTCTGCAAGACCTCACTAAAGCAAAAAAATGAGACAGTGATTATTTGCCAATAATTATTCTATTTTGAAATTGTAGGTGTTACGGGTGTGGTGAGAGCAACCCTGGCAGTGCTGGTGCCCGGAGCCTCACAAGGGACTGAGGAACAGGAGGATTAACAGGTTCTCAGAGTGAGAGACAAGGAACTGCCACCAACATCCTGACAGGGCTCCCACTCACACATGCACAGAAAGATGTACAGATTTTTCCACAAGGCATATGAAAGGAAGTATTTAAAATTACTTATTTAACATCCTCTTAAACATCACTACCTGTGACAGCTTTCACAGGGCAAACAGTGTTATTATTTAGGGCTCTGCAGGCTAGGAAAACATTTCTTCTTTTAAGAGTGGATTTGTCTGACTTAAGTTGGCAAACACTGCATCCTGTAATGCCTTTGTCAGGTAGATAAAGCGGCTCCTCACTCTTGGGTATCTTTTCCATGGGTCAGTACCTACCTGCAGTGACCAAGTCACTTCTCAGCTGCTTCCCTGATGAGCTAAATAAGTTGAGCTGCTTATGCCTCGTGTTGTCATGCTTCTTTTCTGAATCCTTTTTCATACCTTTCCTTTGAACTTCCCTTACTATTTCCACATTGCTTTTGAACTGCAAACACCAAAACTGGACACGGTTCCTAGCAGTAGCCTTACCATGTTGTGTGTGTGAGCAACATCAAATCCTCTTATCTGCTTGATATTACTCTTTTTTACATCTCAGGACTGCATTACCCTTTTAGCAATCGAATTACAGTGAGATTTCATTTTGACGTGTTTACTCAAAAAGAACCCAAAATCTTTTTCGAAGTCCTTGTTTTCCAAAAAGAGCTCCAACCCTGCACAGCCTCTTGTCTTCATGCTTTACTGCACTGCCTTGCACTAACCCAATGTTCAGAATTTTTTCATTTCATTTTGACCTCTTCATAAACCGAAACAGGGTAAGTTTAAATTAGATATTAGAAAGGTATTCTTTACTGTGAGGGTGGTGATCCTTTGGCACAGGCTGCCCAGAGAAGCTGTGGCTGCCCCATCTCTGGAACTATTCAAGGCCAGGGACGGGGCTTTGCACAGCCTGATCTAATGGAAGGTTCCCTGCCCATGGCAGGGGAACTGGAACTAGATCATCTTTAAGACCCCTTCCAATACAAACCATTTTCTGATTCTATGATTAAGTACTTCAGGTCACTCAGCAATAATAATTTGCCCCTTTATTACTTATTCTTTCATTTGTTCACCATTAACCTGTGCTATGTGTAAACGTGATTCTGTATAATTTCTTTGATAAGTGATAGAAACACTTGGCCTTTGCTCAAAACTTGATTCCTAAAGGAATCCATTAAAAAAGGGTTTTATATAATGTTCAGAATCTGTGAAAAGCATTAACCAAATAAAAACCAGAAGCATCACTGTCATTTTAAACTGACTTTTACAAGACATTAAAGAAGGAAAATTTCTTTTTATAGTCAGAGCAATGATGCCACCCCCCTTCCAGGGTGAGGATGAACTACCCTAATGCTTCTAAGGTACCGAAGGGACAATTGTTTGCCTCAAACACCTACCTCATATGTAAACTTTGGGGTAAATCAGGCCTTCTAAAATAGGTGTCTATAGGTATGTGAGACCTTTGAGTGCCTCCAGGCCCCAAGGTATGCTGGCATGCCTGGCTGTACCTCAGCTCTATCCCCAGGAAAGCCCAACATATCCTCAACCTTCCTCTATCAAGTTTTCTATGGGTCTGAAGGTCCCTTCTCTGGTCAGTCTGGATAGAAGGAAAACAAAGGCTGTGGAGAGTAGCACTATCTCCATCTCACTCCAGAGCCTGGATATGATTCCCCATATTATCAGTAGCAACTAATGCAGGTGGCCACTAAGTCTTCTGAGAGGCTTCAGTAGCACCTACTCATCTCATTTTCTTCTCTGTGAACCTGCTTCTGGTTCTTTCCATAGTCAGGTTTATGAGGTACTTAACATTTACAGGGAAAATTCAGTATTTAATTAAGCTGAATTACATATCAGCATTTTTCTGAGACTGTTTGGGAGGCCATCTAAATATACAGAAAAATTATGTGTATATGCTGAACCAAAATATTATAGCATAAATTTTGGTCCCTCTATTAAATGATAGAACTGCAACATCTCTGTGCCCAGGGTGTCATACCACTTCTTCATTCAGAGCTGCAATGAATTATTTACAATTAAAATTACCAGAATCACAGAATATTCTGAGTTGGAATTGACAAGAATGGGGGGCATGATGCCTCTCCTAAAGGAAATATGACTGAGTCATTTATATTTTTTTGTTCTCACTCTCTGTTCTAGTTATGCCACAGATGGTAGAAAAATAGAAGTCAAATCAATTTAATACAGACATTCAGTTCAAAATGGCACTTATTTTAGTTCTCCCTGTATAATTATGAGGAATAGGTGGAAACATATTGTTACTGTTTTAGACAAACAAATCAAACAACACAACTCCCTCTAAAATCACCTTGAAAGTCCAATTCCTCCCACATCCTCCCTCATAAACCAGTGTAGTGGAGTTACTCTGATAAAACTCAAGCAGCTGATGCAATGACTTCAATGGCAATGAAAATGCCTTTCCATGTGACTGAGTGGGACTAGAGTTGACTGGAAATAAAGTTGTTAAATAGAACCTTCATAAACTTTCAAGAAGTCCAACAAAAACCTGACTTCTCTGCTATCCCTAACCATTAGAGATTTACAAATAATTCAAGACAGTGCTCTAGACTCTGCCAGTATAGTGAAATAGATCTTACTTTTATTACTGCCCATCAGAAATCACAATCACAACTCCAGCAGAACCCACTTCTGTCTTCTGGGGGAAGTTTTAGCAAATGGTTCTGTCATGGCTAAGAGAAATCAACTCAATATACTGCTTGCTCTTAGAGGATCAGACTCTTCTCATTCCCTTGACAAGTCAGGGACAAGGACATTTTGGCTCATACACCTAAAATCACACAAATCTTTATTTCACCAATTCCAAGCAAATGACTTCATAACCTCTGCCTGCAGAGACGAGTGTGTGTCTGCAAACAGTTTGTGGTCAGGTTAAAGAGCTAAATGCCTGAGGAAATCAGGGATATGTAAAGTTGAGAAGTTAGAATACAATCCCCTTGTGAAAAAAGATACAGGAATATAGTCAGCTCTTAGGGGGATGATTACATATCTTCCTCATCTCTTGCTACAATAATTTCCCTCAGTAGGTTATCAACCAAGCAGTGATGATCTGACACTCCTTGTCTGAAGGTTGATTCTTTTCACAACAGTTACTACCCTGTAAATGGCACAGAGGTGGGCATGGTTTGGGAGGTATGAAGGACAGAATCCTTTTCTAAGCACTACCGGTGACAGGACATTGTACCTGCCACCTCTGCCTTCCCACCCCTGAGAGCAACTTTGGTTGCTCAGCCAAAGATAAAAGACTTGCTCAGAGAAGGAGGTACTTCATTTAACATGGTGTGCCCATTGAAGTCAACTCTGTTTTTCAATAAATTCCACAGGTTAGTAGTTTTAATCCATCTTAAATTCATATTTCAGCAATTAAATCAAGCTGCACAGATAAAAATTACTTTAAATGTCGTTTCCTGCTTCCTTTGGGCATTATCTTTCTGTTAAATGCTAAGGATAATTGTAACAGATATGTATATATGAATGCTAAAGCAGAAGCAAACAGTCTTTATACTTCAAATAAATGAAAATAGATGATTGAAAAAACCCCTAAGATGTCTTTCAAATCTCCACTGACTTTTTCAGAACCCCTAAACCCTGTGAATATACAAAATATCTACTACCGTATTTTCTAGATATTCTACCAGATGTGTTAACATTTTCAGACAGCAGAAAATTAATGCATTGACATTAGAATCTATGTTGTAAACCTGTAATTAAGGAGATCTTCATTAGCTGAAAGCAGAAGTGAAACCTTCCAGTTAAGGTCTGGGTAGCAGATATTCCTCTTTGGCTATGCCTTAAAAAAATCTCAGGCAACACTTTCAGAGATGAAATTTCATTACCTTTGAAATGGCTTAAGCTGCATCAAAAAAAAAAAAAAAAAAAAAAAAAAAGAAAAAAATAAGAATTTTTTAGTAGCAATCTAAAGAATTATATTTTGAATCCCTTAAAATAAATAACAATTTCACTCCTTTAAGCATGTACAAACCTAGGGGATAGGTTTTACCACAATGTAGGAAATATTTATAGGAACCCCTTTGCAAAGTCCTAGTACTCAACTAGTATGCTGGTCCCTGTGATACATGCCCACAGCTAATCTAATGGCATTGCCATCAAATATTTTTCAGACTAAAATGAAATCTCCAATATGATGAATAGATCTGTGTGTCTTCCAATATTTTATCAGAAGATGGACTTGATGCTCTGACAATTCAAGATGCCATTAGTTTTGATATGATCAGCAAAGACAGGGGAAGTTGTATTATTCTCATTCTAATACACGCTTTGTAACATAATGATCTATTGCTAAAAGAGGAAATCTCTTCTTTCAGAGGAGCAAGATTTACCAGCCACCAAAGTCTTGCAGGCTATCAGCTGCCTAATCCAAAATTGGGATTCTTTCAAATAATCCTCAGCCTGTCGAGCACAACCCTGTAACAGATTCTATCAAAAAAAACCACAGCCCCATCCAAATAAACCCCTCACCCCAGAATATCTGTGCTTCTGGAAATAAATATTTTGTTTTACTAGCAATGGAAGGATCCTTATTTTCAGCATTATTATGTGGACAAAGTTTTGCTTCCCTTAAAACTCGAACTACGTAAGAGTAGGGGCAGGATTTCCCGAATGCTGAGAAAGGATGGGAACGGCAGTGGATCTTTTCCAGTGCCAGGAACAGCATGCCAAGCATAGGGAATTTCTCCAGATCCAGGTATTCATCTTAATTTTTAAAAAACTTGCAGACTGTTGCTTCACTTCATCAGGAGCAGGATGCCCCCAAATAACTTTTCAGCCCCCTGACCTTCTCTACAAAACCTGCCAGCTTTTTTCTCAGAATCAGAGCAGAAAAAAAAGGAATTTAAAAAAATAAAATGAAGCAGTTTCTTCTTAAATTACTGAAGTTACTAAAATAAAATTGGAGCAAGAAAATTAAAGTATAATGGTATATTCAATGTAATCAAATGCTTATTCTTCATGAATATGAAATTGTGATGCTAATTCTGAGTCGAACTGGTTTAGATTCAGAGCAAAGTCACCAAGGATCAAGAAATTCTCTGAAATTCATTACCTGTAACTGAATGCAGAATCTGACCCTGTGTCAGCATTTGTAAATCAGGTATTTGACAAAATTTGATGGGAAAACTAAAGTCAAGATTTGAACTCTATCTTCCAGAAGTGAGAGTACGGAAGTACCTCCCTAAAATGAAAATGCATAAAATGGTCACTATAATAGACATATAGAGCTTCATAGCTTAAAAGTACTGTCCAAATATTAGCTAAATCCTCACTATAAACCTGTGAGGCAGATAAGATGGAAGCACTTATGCTAAAAATAAATAAAACCTAGAACTGTCTCATATAACTGTAAGATTTTATTAAAAAATAAACAGGGCTGGTTGGTATCCTTAACCTCAAGGTCACAAAACAAAGTACTAGGCACTGGAGGATAGCAGCAGAAGCCAGTACTCCAAAATCACTGTGTCTAATTAAGGATTCCAGAGAATCTCTGCTTTATGCTCTCTCCTGTCTCGAAGCATTCGCTGTGAGAACATTCAAATGCCACCAGGAGACTGACATGCTACTTGTTAGGTCAACAGGCCCATTGAGACTTCTTCTCATCGGCTTCATCAGATTCTGGGCCAACCATATATGCTGGGCAAATAATGCTCCACCAGGGCAAATAACCCTGGGCAGGGCTCTCCTGTTCGAAAGGGAGAAAACCGAGGTGGGGAAAAAGTGTGGAAATCAGGAGAGTGTGTCGTGTGTGCACGTGCTAAATAATTCAGCTTTAAACTGTTCTGAACTTCTGACCCTCACACTCCACTGTGATGTACAGGACTGGAGGTTTCAATGTTAGTCCACGATATGTGAAAGACAAAAATGTATGAAGCCTGACTGTTCCAGCGTGAGGCCATATTCAGCTAAAAGCATTCTAATATTAATGAGGATGGCTGGGTTTAGAACTGTTTTAGTCCAGTGCAATAATTTTCATTTGTTTACGAGGTTGGGAAGAGAGAAAATGAAATTGCTCTGTTAGTGCTGCACCCTGCTTCCTCCAGGCATTGGGCAGCATGCGTCCCTTTTCCAATAAAAACATAGATTTCCCTGTTTCTGAGGGTTGTGTGCTTCCCTCCCTTCCCTTCGCTGGCATTTGGCACAACTGCCTTACTTCTAACACGTTAGAGCATAGATGCATTTTTTTTAACCAGCAAAGTAAGGAGAAAAGAATTTGATTAAGCTTATTTTTATGCTTACAGGAAATATAAAAGACAAAGTGTTCTATGTTTAAAACTACAGCATATGCAGCTTGTGTGCACATCAGAGAGATCCCTACAAAGCAGCACACGCAGATACAAGATTATACAGAAGAGAGAGACAGATGCAGATTTCCACGCGGAAAATCTCTAGTGACTCCAAACGCGATGGATATTTAAAAAAAAAAAAAAATCGCGTTGTTGAATGAGAATGGTATCAACGTATTCCAACACTCCTGTGGACTTGGAGAGGCCGGGGACCAGGACCTCGAGGAGCAGTGATTTCATAAAGCGGGGCAATATTTCTTTCCAAGTACCCGCTAGTTTCCCGCAGGCAGCGAGAGCGCGGTGACCTTTGGAACGCGCTGTCCCCCGCCCGTCCCCGCCGCGGCCCGAGGGCAGCGCTCGGGGCCCCGGCGCCGCCCGCACCTGCGNCGCCGGGCATCGCGGGGCTGGGGCTGCCCTGCGCCTGCGCTCGCTGCCCGCATTAAAAACTTCCTGCGTGCCTCTCGCTGCCTGGGGGGTGCCGTGCGGGGGCCAGCGGGCCCTCAGAATGTTGCTTTGATGGTTTGGGTTTTTTTTTCCCAGGGTTTTTTCATCTTGGCGTGGGGGTCTCCGCCCCCGCCGCGCACCCACAACTTCAGGCGCTCGCTCGGGGAGCGGCGGCGGCCGCGCAATTCCTCCCCCTCCCAGTCCCGGGGGCGGCGGCGATGTCCCCGCAGACCCCCATCCCTCCGGGGGCGGCTGTCCCGGTGGATTCTCCATCCCATCCCCGGGCCCGCTCCCGGAGCCGCCGCGGACCTGCCGTGCACGGATCGGCGCGCAGTCCGCAGGCAGCCTGCTTCCCTCCCTGCCTGCTTCCCAAACGCCTCGGCCAGCCCCGTCCTCTCCCTGTGCCTGGCGTGCATTCCCGTTCCCTCTTCTTGCTTCTCCACATCCCCACGCGTGATACATACGAGGAACTTTTCAGCACAATATTGCTTAAATATATATATACATATATTTGTGTGTATATACATACTAAAACATTTCGTACCATTCCCATGCCGATGACATGTCCTCGCCGGTGTGAGGTTTGTTTGGCTGGCGCTGTGCTTTTCCATTGATGCTTTCTTTCTTTCCCCCCCCCCCCCCTTTTTTTTTTTTACCCCTTGAGGGTTGTTTTCCTGTAACTTATCTCCGAACCCCAGTGCTGCCTGGTGCCATTCGGAGCACAGAGGTGCATCCCTTGGGTGCCGGTTTTCGGAAGGTCTGGCTTAGGCTGGGAGGGAAAAGCTACTTTCTGTTTTGACATTGAGTGGACGTGACGAGCTGTCCTTGTGTGAGGATGCAGGTCTGTGATCCCCGGGATTTTGGGTTCAGGTCTCTGTGCCTCCCCGGAGGGTGGAGGAAGGTCTGGAGGAAGGGACTTCTGGAGATGGATGGTGGTGTTTGTCGTGCGCATCGTAAACAGCGTGTGCTCATCGTCTCCAAGATCATTTTATTTTTCCTCCTCTGGTCTCGTTTATTAAACTGAAAATATCCCTTGAACGTTGGAGACAGATTTATCTCCCCACCGCAACCAAAAATGATGGAGCCCTGGTCATGTAGTTGTCTGCTTATCTTTTGTTACTGTATATGAAAACTGCATAGAAAAAAATACAGCATTCTGGTAACTAGATTAAGGGGGATTTAATCACTTTTCCATCAATGAAGGAAAAAGCCATGCATGTTTGCTGCAGGCTTATTACTTGTTTAAATGGAAGATTATATAGAGCATATTTCCAATAAATGAAGAAACTTTTTTTCCTGGTAGTCTTGAAAACAACTGAGCAAGTGTGTGTGTGTGTGTAGGCACGTGTGAGTCTCTTGCACCGATTGAAACACGTTTATCAGGTTCTTCTTTTGAGGTACTTTCAAAAACCCAAACTACTGTAGCTTTAAGGTGACTGCAGATAACAGTATTATTGTTTCTTATAATTAGCAATCTGCTGAAACTTTAAATCCTCCTTGAAAGATAGGATCTGTGTGAGAAAAGGGGTAGTGTTCCATAAGCTTTATTCTTTTTTTATTATTGTTTGCCTCCAAACCAAAGCAGCAGTGTGTCTCTTATTGTTGTATTCTGGCTTAAACTGCTAATAGCTTTATTTTTTTTTTTTTCCCAAGTGGAGAAAAATCAAGTACAGCAATATTTTACTCTGACATTCATCTGCGTCAAACTTTAGTTATGCTCGGGAGGTTGTTTAATCTTCTCTGAGTAATGTTCAGGATTGTGGCTTTTTGTTTGTTTATTCTTATAACCTGTTCTTATTGTGTGTATTTCTAGAAGTTGTCTTCAGTTTAGGATGAAATATTGGAGCTATGCAAATAATTCAGTGACCCAACCAGAATGAGACTTAGCCTGCATATGTAAACTGTGCTTTTCATTGCCTTGTTTTGCATAGCTGTTTTTTTCCCATAACATCCATGTTGATATTTCCTAATAATGCCTATGGTATTTTAATTGAAAATTAACATTTGGTGTTTGAATAACTAACTCTTTGAAAAAATGAGGGTATCACCATGATTTTTTTAAAAGTGGAAAAACATCCTGTCATACCAAGTACTTGTCTTGCAAATAATGACCTATAACACTTAATTTGGATGCATTTCTGTTCATGTTCATTTTGCATACAATGAAGGGTCTTAAATGAACTCTGAAATACAAACTGGGCTCTTGGTCTGAAACTGCCTGACTTTCCTGCATTTGTTGTCTCCAGTAGCTTATGAAATGTGTGCACAGTGTGTCAACCTTTCCCTTAACAACAAAACCTATGAGCAAATGTTCAGTGTGAATTATATTACAGAAATAAAATATTCTATAGTTGTCATGGTTACAAATAGAGGCAGGGTTACTGGTTTTCATCTGCATGCTGGGGAGGGGGGATTTAGTTTTGTCACTTTTTAATTATGTTTCTATTGAGTGATGGTCATACTTCAGATACCTAATATATTAAATACCTGGCACAGTGAATTAGATTTTGTCAAAGTCTTGCTGAAACGAAACAAAAATGTGCAGGAACAAACCCTTGTTCATTTGTTTTTTTTGAAGCAGAAATCTTGAGGGAAGAAAGTAACCAGCTCTGTTTTGTCTTGGTTTCTAGATTAGCATGCTGCCGGCGTTGCTGCTCTTCTTCAAACAATAATAAAAAGTATATAGTGTGTATGTTGACTGGAAACCTTCTCAATGAAAGGAGAGGAAGGCACGGATCTAGGAATTAGATGTGATTTTTGTGTTTACTGAGCGCTGTGTCTGGTGCTATCACTTTTAGTGCCTGTTTGCGAGCAGAATTCATTATGCCCAGGTTTGCTGTGATAGTCTCTCCGGCGATGTTGCTCTGCTCCCACGCGTCCTCCTCTGCCAGGTAGCGATCCGTGGTGTCCCTGGGAGCTGCTCAGCTTTGGGCTGTGCTGGCAGCACCAGGATCGGGACCGTGAGTGTTTGCAGTTGTTGGCACTTATCCCAGTGCTGTGTCTCTCCTTCTCCGTGCTCATCTGCAATTCAGTCTTGTCCATGCCTACTTGTTTTCCTGACCTTTTAATTTAGTTCCGATACCTGATGGACCCACTTCTTCTGAAGCACAGGAGAAAAAAATAAATAAATAAAGGGCCAAAATAATTAATTTTTTTCCTTCCCTTCTTGCCTTTGCGTGCTGTGTTGGAAACACACAGAGCATTAGGGTAGGAAAAGTACCCCATGATCTGTAAATGGAGAGAGAAATTCCAGGCCGTCCCACCTTGTTTAAGCCTTGTAACTTGCATCATACCCCTATTGTGCAATTTGTTTTTTAATCTTAAAACTCATTTGGAGTTTTCTGTTGCACTTTGAAGTTTTGTTCTCTCCTTAATATTTTTGTTGCGGTTTTCTATCATCCCTTCTTTAGGTTGAGCATGGTCGTACTTGAGTTCTTGTAATGACATGTCCACTAAACTCCACTGATCACTTGGATTTGCTGCTGTAGGCTATGGACCCAAGGAGCCTGCACAGGTGAGGGCCTGATCCCAAAGCTGCTCTGTTTGCAGAGCCTCAACTTTATAGTGCAGCACCGAAGTCTATGTCATCCTCAGATCACTAATTCTGTGTGCTGCAGTCGAGACTTCTAGCTAGCTAAAAATCTCAGCATGAGTTAGTGACTTGGTGCTTCTGCTTTTTTTGTTTTTCCTTCCAGATCTTCCATTTTGTGCAGTTTGCTGATTCAGTAATCTTAAATGTGACATAGTATCATTAGGTTCTGTGATTTGTGTATGTAATCACTTTCTTGATGTACTCACCTCTCTGCAGAAGAAAGACAGTGTGAAACCTATATCCTAAAGCCCATAAACATACAAATTAGATAACGTTGAATATACCTGCAGGTAACTGAATTACTGCATTAACCCTTTGTCATATTTTTTTTAATAATTTCTCTTGTTTTGTGTTGGCTTACCCAGCGTGGAGAATGATTTCAACAACCCTCTGTGCAGTTAACTCTCCCATAAAGTTACTTGTAGGAAGGTGGAGCTCCTACGTGGAGGCTTAAGATGCTCTTCCCAAGAAGCAAACTGCCAACAGCAAATCCAAGTGTGAGGCTGTATGAAACATAAACAGCTTTGACATGCTTCTGTCACTTCTGTGTTTCCTTTGTTACCAGAAGTACAAAGAACTCCTCCTCAGCTATAAAGACATTAAAAGGAAATAGATTAGAAATCTCTTATGGGAACGCCTTTCTGTCAGGTTTTTGCAGATCAGCATTGCGTCCCAGGGTGTGAATATGCATCGTGTACCTGGTGCGGTGAAACCAGACCTGGTGCAAGCGGTGCCCAGAAGCCTTCCCGGTGCTGTTGTTATGCAGCCAGTTACCTCTGTGCTGTCTTGACCATCTGATAAATGACAGTAACTGAATTCCTAGTCACACTCTTCCATAAATAATTTTATGTTGTGGATTAGGATATGTGGAACCTGGGACCGTTTTGTCTAATTTTTATGTGCTGCTTTCTTTTTTTTTTTTAATCTATGGTGCTTAGGTTTGGGTTTTCAGGTGTTCACAGCTTGGATTTTGGCCATAATTGGTATTAACATCCGTAAACCAGTTTTTTCTGGTAGCCTTAGATTTCAGGTAAAGTATAGTACTGGCTTAAAATAGTAATACTGATTTTGTGAAACAGTCTGCTGAAGTATAGACAAAGACTTATTTTAAAATGAACTCAGTGCTCCTTTTGTAGCATTTTGTGATTTGTGTTTTTGTTTAATTGCCTGCCATCCATTACAATATGCTGTGTGATGTGTGATGTTGAGTGCTGGGATTTCTGTTCAGGTTTGGTTTTTCTTGGGTGGGTCTCCAGTTTTAGAGGTCTACATAAGTGCAGGTAGTACACAGTTTGATTGGGAAGCAGATTATATCTCACAGTGTGCAGTGGAACTGGTTCAGTGCAGCAGTTTGCAAGGAAATCTGCCACTGATAAAATTCCTCTGCAGCATTGCTGTTAACTAAAAGCTGTTAAGTATGCTGTGGCAGGAGTGTTTCTTGGACTGTCAGTGTAGTTGAGAGACACTGTGAGGAATCCTTCAAGTTGATACAGAGGTATCTGAGGCAGTAACCATGTTTGGTACCAGGGCTCAAATTCAGATGAGGCTAATTTGTTGAGCTGGATTCTATTCATATGTCTCTTTATATTTTTGAATCTTGGAGAGAGACTCATTATCAATCTCCACTCCTGTTTTTTATTTTAAAGCCCCCCAGACAAACCCAAAAACCTCCCCCCCAAAATCAAGATCTGCATGACAGTGCAGACTTCAGAAATCCTGGGTTTAAAGTGTGATTTAAGGCCTTTAGCTTCAGACATTTCTTAAAGTCCATGCTGATGAGTAATTAATATTTAAATCGGATAATTCTGCTCTAAGAGCTGCATTGTCGGACCTTGTTGTAGGATTTTGTTTTTGGTCTGCAGGAGCAATGTTGGGGGATTTGCAGATCGCAGCATGCTATAGCTACTCAGAGAAAGGTTTCTTTTCTCAGTCTGAGGCTTAAACATGCTTTCTCCCTTAATTAAAGGGAGAAGAATTTAAATGCAGTTAGTTTTTTCCAGCCATAGGTAAACCCCAGATCAAAAGGAGCAGTGAAAGAGTTCAGGAAGTTCATTGCAATAATCACACGACACGGAATAAATTTAAAGTGGATGCAGCTGTGTTTACCTGTGCTTTGAAATCTATATGTATTGCAAAGTTCGGTTGATTTGTAGCTTGTTGAGCACCTGAATTCATTAAATGATTCCTAACATATTGTATACTTCAGGAACTTCATTTTTCACTTTCTCTTGATTTTTTTATTGTCTCTTGCCTGCCAAGGGTGGAACAATGCCAAATTGGAACACTTCATATTCAAAAATGTTGTTGGGTATATAAATGTCTGGAAAATACTTTTGAAACTATATGAAATGCTGCAGAATGAAGTTAAGCAATACCTTTTTAAGCTTATTTATTAACTCTTCTTAAAGTTTGGAAGAGCAGTGGCAGAGAAGCTGCTAATTCTGTATGAAGTTTCTTATGCTCTAAGACAAGCAGTAGAGCACAAAAATATATGTGTATGTGAAATGTATAAACTATTTCAGGTGTATTGACCTATACACAATGAAATGGCTTCTTGACAGTGTCTATATTCTTAAGTGTATCCTTAATATGGGGTGGCTCAGTAGAGCTATTTGGCATGAAGTTTTTGCTTGGATTATGAAGGCCAGGAACTCTGATGGCAGTGGAAGTTGGTTCTTCTGGTTGAGGCTTTTTTACTTCTGCCCTCTTACTGAGTGGCTTTTTTAAAAAAACTAGTTGGAGGCTATAAGAGATATTTCTGAAGACTGCATGAATGAAAGAAGGAAAATAATAGAAGAAACACTTTTCCTAAAATTTTACTGGTAGTCACTGGAGTAGGGAGAAATTTCTGGAAGGTTGGAGTAAGTGGCTGCTTGATTATGAGATACTGGTTGTATTTTAAGGGTTTTATTTAAAAACTGGATCATATAAATATCTACTTCAAAGATGCATCTTGTTTCTGTCTCATCCTCTCTTCTTCTCAGTTTGGGATAGGAGTAGGTGCAACAAAGCTTAGCCACATGTTCCTCATGACAGTGGACTGCCCTGCTTTCCCCCCCAGACAGTGGGTTTCTCCCCAGTTGTGCAAACAGCTCAACAGATTACATCTGAAAAGCCTCTCTACTACCACAGACACTTTGCAATCCATCCTACTCAGAGCAGAGAAATACCAGATACACTGAGGATATTGTGTGATGAGAGGTTATGAAAAATGCTGTGACTTCTTCCTGTAGAAGGGCACAAAAAGTGTGTGACTAACACTCCCAGGTCATCTCTGACAGACTTGCTAATAAAATGCAAGGCAAAATGTTAAATGTACTGTACTGCCCTCTTTATTATGCTATTTTTGGCTGATCATATGAGGAAAGTATGTATCATTTAAACAAAAGTCACTGCTCCGTCTTCCCTTCTTTCTCACCCCCACACTGTTTCACATTTCTAAACATTGAGCATACCAATCAATATTCCATTAAGAGGAGAATTAACTTGGGAGAAGCTTGCATGTATTTGCATGTAGTAGCTTATTTCTTGGTCTGTGGCTTTGTGTTGCCTTTCCCCAGTGTCATATTTTCTTTTCTTTTCTTTTTTTTTTTTTTTAAGAACACTCCAAATATTTGTGCAATTACTTCTAGTAGTGAGGTTTGCCATGCCCCATCTTAATTTTGTCAATATGAATTGCTGGTAGAGCTGTCTGCAATGCCCTGCTTGCAGGCAACATCAGTCAAATGTTTGTAGTTACCTTTTTGCTTCTGTTTTACAATAGCTGGGCATCAAGGTACTAGGCTTCAGATCAAATGTTGCCCCCGGTTACACACATGTAGTTAACAGAAATCAATGTTGCATAGGCGTAAATGAAAGTTGGGTTTGATCTTTGGTGAGTTAACTCTTATCTCTTCTACATTGATGCTAGTCTAGATTTTCTGCAGGCTGGATTGAATGCCCGTTCTCAAATTTAGAATTTGTGCGGCTTTGGCTGTCTGTGCCAACATTTTATTCCTTATGGTCTTTGTATGAGACTGAAAGTAAAAACCTCCTGCTTGCTTTCTGAGGTCTGAGCCTTAAGACTGCAAACAAATGTGATGAGATGTGATTAAAAGCTGCCTGTAGCACATAAGAGTGTGGGTTGTGGCTGCGTGGGACCTCCTGGGGAACCTCTCAGTTGATCTTGATGTGTGAATTGTCACAAGAGCTGCTGAACTGTGGACCAAATCCCGATCTAGTTAACACCTGTGGAGCTGACATATTCCAGTATGTATCTGATGTTGCACTGTGCTTCTCTACCCTGAGGAACAAATCACTTGTGAAATTCAACTGTGAAGGTCTTGAGGTCGAAGAAAAAGTCTGCAAGTCTCAGTAGATGACAGCAAATGCAAGAGAGGGGGAAATATTTGCTAGTTTCTGGTGTGTATGGTCCAGCTGCTTCAGTACCTTCTTTATCCTCAGCTCTGCATTATATAAAATGGGCCAAATTTTCCTTGGCCTAGATCTGTGCAGTCAAATGAAGTTACATTTGGTAACCTGAAAACATTAGATAAATATTCTACCCATTAAGTTTGTTGAACCTTTGAAATAAGGACTCCTTCCTAGTACTTTTTTCCTTTTTGGAAGAAAAGTGTATAGTTTTATGATTAAACTTCTGGGCAGTTTGCGTTTTGCAACATCACAGCCTCATCTCTCTGGGAACTAAAGGGCAATGAGAAGTTGTTACCAATATTTGAGTTCCTTGGAGAAGGGAAAAAAAGAGCCTAGAAATGCTATAGGAATTAAGGAAATAATAAGGCTTGTCTGAGGTCCCTAAAATGTCAGATTGACTTTAAAAGTGGTACTTGGATACAGAGCGGCAGCCAGAGATGAAAAGGAGAATTATGATTGCCCTAATACTCTTTATTTTGGTGTATTTGTTTTTCCTCTGTCTCAGAGAGAAATTTTGAAAGCCCATTTGTGTGTGTATAGGGTATGTTCTTGCTAAAAAAGAAATTGAAGCAAGTTTTCCTTAAATTCACTGTTTCAATATCACACTTGAACAGTTCACAGCAGCATCCTTCAAGCCTTCTAAAAACTATTCTTCGACAAATATTGTTGTTGCAGCAGCTAAGTTACTGAAGTATTGTATTTCAAGAATAATACAAGTAAAACAAAAAACCCAACCTTTGTGCCATGCTGGCATCTTTATTCAAAGAACTGCATACAGCTGCAGTGCTCTGATGGCAGAGTTGAGGGAGCGTGGGCTGGAGATCAAGAATGACACCCAGTTGGGTCAGGCTGAGGCTTAAACACTGATTTATGGTGGAAGTGCAGGTGCAGCTTGAGCCCAGGCATCTCCTGCTCGAGGTGATGGTTAACCAGGGCATCATCTAGGGAAGCCAGGGGGTTGGTTAGACTCCTGCTGGAAGTCCTTGTTAACCATTTCCTTCCTGTTTTTAGGCTGCACTGTTTATCAGGCAGTTATTCAACTTTGGGAAAACATGAACAGGCTCAGATTTCCTCAAGATATTTACTAAAATGGCATCACACATGACTTAGTATAAATCTTTTCCTGTCTAAATATTATCTTGTGAAATTAGAATCGATCAGTTCATGGCTTTCAGTAGACCAGTCATCTCTTGAATTTGACAACAGCCACTTGGGGGTTGGCTTAAGTAGGTAGTTTTACTCTAGAAACAAAGCATGAAACCGTTATTTTTATGTAAAAAAGATTGCAAATTTAACAACAGTCAGAACTGTTCAGCCTTGGGCCATCTTGATTAGAAAATTGAAAGATTATAAAACCTCGAGATTAACCACCGGGATAAGATCCAAGAAATGTCAGTGCTCATTTTACCTAGATAATATTACTTTTAATTTTAGGCAAAAATTTAGGATTAATGCTTGGGCATCGTGTGTATAACTATTACATGCACAAATAGACCATTTAATCTTGGCTTGCTATATCTAATAAAACAAATATGTTTCACTGTAACTGCAGTCAACATAATGTTTAGAGATGCTTAAAAGAATGGTTATCAGGCAGCTTATACAGGAGAACACCAAGTGACAGCATTGCTCTGTGAAACCCCTGGCCTCTGACTTCAGAAAAAATGGTAAATGTAACTCTGAATTTCTGTGTGGGCTGTTAGCCAAAAAGAATTTTACATGAAAAGTTTCTGATCTTCGCCAAGCCTGGAGCACGTTCTAAGCATTGGTATCTGAGCTCCAATATCTATTGGTATCTGGCCTGTCTGCCACTAGAGAGGGAAGGAGCTCCATGCAGAGCAGGGATGCAGGACTTGGATAAAGGCACGTGTCAGATAAATGAGTGGGTTTTGACAGTTTTTTGGTTTTTTTTTTCCTGAGCGCAAAAAGAGGGCATGAATGTTAAATCACATAATTTCTTTATGCCCCAGAACAATTTTGTGAGCAAAGTTTTGTTGCCCAGAAACATCTATAAAAAGACAGAAATGCTTCACATTCTGTGTATGGAGGAAAGTTGCAAATATTTTTGCAATAAAGCAACAGTTAACTGCAAATTGTGCTGTGGAAGCTGGAAACAAATACCTAACCATCCTGATGAACCAAGAAAGTGCCATATTCTGTATGAAATGGAAGCACAAAGCTCTTCCAGGGAACTCTGGAAAGCAGTGGAGTTCTTCCATTTTCCTTCATGTGACCTCAGTGTTCTAGTCTGCCTTTTTATTTAGCTGCCACTCTGAAGCTTTGCTGTTGCACAAACACACACACACAAAAAAAAATTATCCCTAGAAACTATGTGGGGTCATCTTGAGTTCTTTGTGTAACTGCAGCTTTTTTTGGCTGCTTTAGGGTCAGGCTCGTGCAGTCCCATCTGCCTGGTAGCTCTCCTCTTCCAGTGTGGCTGGTTTGCCAAAGCAGTCTGCTTTACATATATATATATATATTCTCAGAGTAGCTGTACATGCACTCTGCTCCCAAGTTGCTGCATTATCTGTTCTGTCACTGCATCTTAAACCTTCAGCTCTCTTTTTTTAGATTTATCTTGTTTCAGATTAATGGAAGCACCACCCACAATTATTGAGCATCTGAAGGATAAAACACATCATGTTAGCTTCAGTTTATATTTGAGGGGGTTTTTTTCAATCTTTGATTTTTCTGTTGAGGCAATAAACTCTTCTGGAACAAGGGCTGTTATTTTTTTGCCTGTACAGTTAGAGCTGCCTCCCTAGTTGTGCCTGGTGCTTTAACAGCACAAAAATGATTCATAAGCTCTGAAAATGCTGTTCTTTTCCACCCCTCCTTTCTCCAGTTCAGTTGACAAAGATTCTGTTATGCTGAGGCAAAGCAGAACTTCACTGTTTCTCTTAATTACTTATTTTTGAGATGAAAATATATCCTAGAGAGGTAAAATGAATGTTACAGAATGTTCCGATTTCTAAAACTATTTTAACAGGGTTAAAATTTTTTTGAGATTATTCTAATCCAGAGATAGTGAGCAGTAAAACAGGCTTGTTAGTCAGGGGTGTATCTGTTTCTTCTGGAAAGCAAGTATGTGCTTTGTCTCACTCCATTAAAAATAGTAATCCCAGGAATATATTGAAGGCTCCAAACTATTTCGGAGGTGGTTGTTGATGTAGAGGTCCACAGTCACGCCCACCAGAGGGCATTTTATCACCAGTTTCTTGGGGAAAAAGTTTTTTCCTTAAGTCATGAATAAAGTAGTAAATATTGGACGGGAAAGCAATGTATGAAACATTGTACAGATAGCTTTTTTGTTTATATATAAATACATATGCTTATTTCCTGGCTGTATTTATATGTAAATAAGTAATGAATTCGGCTTGAATGGTTGGGTTTCCCCTCTGCTTTCTAAATACTTTCTAATTTTACTTGGGGATAATCTGGGGAGAAAGGAATTCCTTAAAGCTCTCCCACAGCTGGTGTAGCCATTGGTTACCGGGACACTGCCCTCCCTTCCATACCAGTGCAGCAGATGCTCTGGATGATTGCAGTGTAGCCTTGCTTCCCCTCTCCAGGGCACTCGGAAGCAGAGGCTGCTGTTCAGGAGCCCTACTCATTTAGGAGGCTGGAATTTGTGAATATAGTTCATAGCGAAGCCCCTGGATCTAAAGGAAGCACTTGGCAGCTGGGGAAGTGTACATCTGCCAGATGGACCTGACATCTTGTGTTTGGCAGCAGTTAATGCTAAGGCATGATATGCAAAATACAAGGATGACAGCTAGGAAATGAATTTTTATTCTAAAAACTGTGTTTTGATTTTGGTTTTTGCTTTTTTACTCATCCGTTTTCCATTATGAAACAAAGCTCTGCAGGAAGGAAAAAAAAAAATCTGCTCCTGAAAATACCTTTTCTGGCCAGTTTTCAGGGTGTTTCCTCATGAAGCTGACATCTGTGCTGAAGGTTGGGCTGCCCTAGTTCAGATGTGCGACCTTCGTCGGCCTGATACAGCACATAAAATGTGATTAATTCCCTTTGATTCCCTATGGATAAATAGATTCTCTCCAGCAGAGCCCCTATGACTTGTTTACAGTCTCAGCAGAGGCCTGGGGTCATCTGAGACCAAGCTGCAAACCCGGGCAGGGCTCTGAACAGCCTGTGCTGGGACATGCAGGCAGGGCAGTGGTAAAAGCCTTTCTCTTTGCAGGACATTCTTTGCATCTGTGTGGGATGTGCTCTGAGTGATTTGATTGGAGATTTGGAGACTTTGTGATCTTTAAGAGTCTGGCCCTTATCCACAGAGGATAGTGATCTTGTTTGGGATGAAGGGAGGCCAAGATGCAAGGCAAGAGTGTAGTTCTTGGGAGCACAACCTCTGGGCAGGTGCCGGCAGTGGGGATGGATGCACTGTTTCCTGTGCTGCTAGTGGGGAGGCAGAATGTGCTCTGGCTTCCCCTTATCCCAAGGGTTTCGTGGTGCTCTGGTCTGAACACTCTTCCATGCAAAATAGGGTGAAGACCCTCAACAAATGGTGGCTGTGGGGCTGTGTGGAAACAATTGCTCCGACCTTAAAATGATTGCAATGAAAAAGTGAGGTGAAGGATTAATCAAGACTAGCTGTGCTTCATCAGCAGCAGGCAGTCTCCTGCTAAACTACCTCAATGTTTTTCAGCCTCTTTTTTTCAGATGATATATGCTTTAGCCAGGAAATATTTTTTTTCCAGCAGTGTTAGTGTCTGTGCAAATAAATGACCTATAAAAGAATTTTATTAATTCTGTAGGACTAAAACTTTGAATAACATTTTTAGCTAGATAAATTTGCTTTCTAGAACTGTCCAGATGATTTGATAAAGACCTATGTCTTTGCCACTTTGTCATCACTGAATTTAGTAGGTTAATATTTCCAAGGGTTGTAAAAGATATCTTGTGGTTAAGAGTTGAGAGAGTTGTGGGGTTTTATTGCTATTTGAGGGCTCGAGTGTAAATTAGTGTTAAAAGGACTTTGGATGTGATTCTGTATTTTGTTTCCTTGGGTTTTAATTTTGCCTGTGGTGATGAGCTGGTCCACTCATAGATGTGGGGACCCAACTGTAAAGACTTAGGTTGTTATAGTGGGTGAGTTAGTCTGCTAAGAACTTTGCTAGCATAAAAAAACCCAAATATGTTAGGGTAAAAAAAA
>VYZP01018124.1:1846-32441 GCA_013400635.1 Hypocryptadius cinnamomeus | reverse complement strand
CATAATTTTTAATATTACAGTTTTTGTACCTTCTCGAGCAGCTAAGGTGGTTAATTGATATACTCTAGGAATGAACTTATCACATGGATCTTATTGGTCCAGTTGTGACCTCAGAAAGATGGGAAATATGATATTTTTTTTGTCTGAATCTAAGTTTGTGATACTCCTTTTTAATAAAAAAATTAACTTAATGTTTTTTGGAAAAAAAATATTCAGTGCTCTTAAAGGGCTTAATGTGTTGTGTCCAGGTGAAGCTTAAAAACAGACTGACCATGGAGCTGCCAGACTTTAGGTCCATTTAATCAAATACCTACTTCCAGCAGTTCCCAAGGGGAACCATTTATAAAAGGAGAAATGATACTTTGATTTGGGCTGTTGTAATTATCTTTGTCTCACAATACCTTTCAGGGGTTATCCCAGAAGTTTAATACCTTGTACCAAGATTTGTTTTATCCTACACTCTTTAATCTATTGATGTTCTTAGTCATATGTGTCTGCTTTGGGGCAATTCTTGCTTTTTTTGGCCTTGACAACTTCTGGCTTCAAGCTCTGCAGTCTGGTTAGACATTTTTGAGACTATCTTATTTTTATCTCTTCTGTAACTTGTAGCTTTTATTGAATTTCCCTTTGTTATGCAACCAAGAAGAGAGAAACTGAAGTTATGATTTCTCTCTGCTAGTCATGATTTTACATTTTTATTTCATCCCTGAAGTCTGCTATCCAGTCTTCAGTCTGCCTTCAAATAAGCTTCTCCACATCCAAGATACTGTTGTTATGGTCCTCTGAGCATTCTCTGAGTCTCCAGTATTTCCCATGGATTTGGGTGCCTAGCACAGAGTAAGGAAGCAATACTGTTGATTTAATAGTGGCGCTTCAAAACTGCATTATTCCTCAAGCTAACACACTGAAGGTTTCTTGGTATTGTTTTCCCTGCCTCACTGAGCAGTTGTTGCAGAGTTTTCTCTGACCTCTCCAGAATGGTGCCCATAGGAATTTAGCTGAAGGACTGAAAGTCTGGATTGCTTTCCTTGAGATGAAATTAGCTGATATACTCTGTTTATTTTAGAACAGGTTATCATTGATGTTCTTAAGGTTAGGGGTTTCCCTTTTGGGAAGATCAGTGGCTCTTCTGAATGGTTTTACAGATTTTGGGGAATCTGAATTGGATCTTATTCTATCTTTGGAACTAGGTTAACATCAAGAAATTCTCATTTTTCGTGTGTATATCAAGGGTCCTGCAGTTCCACAGGTTTCCTTTCTTTACCAAGCTTTGCATCAGTAGGAGATGGTGATTTGCTGAAGTCTGGCTGTTCCCTTACTGTGCTCAGGATGAGACACTAAGTTTTGTCTCTTTCTGGTTTTACTCTCAGGAACAGATCATGGAGAGGAGGGGAAGGATGAGCAGTATGACTCAGTGTGCAGCATGCCCTCTCTGTCTGACAAGCTGTGCAGTCCCTGAGGTTTCTGTCAGCTCAGGCCAGAGCAGTCGTATCTTTAGTGCAGCCAGGCTTGTGTTTGAGTCCTCCAGGTCTTCACATCCGTGTGTGATGGATTCCCCCAGCTGAGCAATGCTCGTCTCTGCTTGTATGTCTCATCCCCATCCCACCTATTTTCCTCTGTTGCCTTTATAATGAGTCAAGTTGAATTTCTTTTAAAAAAAATTGATACCCAACTTCCTTCTCTGGCTTTGACTTCTGGCTGTCATTTCTCAGGTGTCTGAGCAGTTGCCTCAAGGCTTCTGCTTCTCTGTTCATTTGTGCTGATTTAAGCTGAACATGGCTGATTTATGAAATACATCTTAAACTAAGTTGGCTGAATAGCAAGGTTTTGTTTCTCTCTTTTTCTGTTTTTTTCCTCTCCCTTCATGGGAACTTAATTACTGAGGGGTAGAAATGATTTTGGTGGCTGGTATTTTTCTGTTTTTATTCAATTTTCATGAAAATTAGATCCAAACGTAAGTACTGTGCATTTCCTTCACGCTGCAAATTCTAAGAAAATATCACTTATAAACAGCGAAACAAACAAATAAAAATGTATCCATTGCTTGTTTGCTTTGAAGTAATAGTTGTATATAATCAAATGACTCCAGGAGCTGGCAGGCAGCTTTAAGAACAACATCAAATGCGATTAAAGCAAATACTCAGTTGGCAACCATTGGACCTTTATCACAGTTAAGGTTTCTCAGCATCAGACTTTCAGCACTCCTGAAACACTGTGAGAATGAATAAATAACCATCTTCAAAAAATCTGAGGTGATTGCATCTCTTTGGCCTTTGTCATGCTGTTTTTGCTCTGTGACTTTCTGCATTTCTGCTCCACGACTTTCTGCATTTCTGCAGTGTCTCATGTCAGGCTTTGCAAAGCTCCAGGAACCGGCAAGCTGAGATGCAGAGAAGAGAAGGGATTTGCCCGAGGCGCTCAGATCAAATGCACTCGCAGTTCTGGTGGCAGAAATTGCGACTTGCACATTTCTCTCTAGGCTCCAGTAATCTGTTGTCCTGGAGGGCAGCGCTGTTTGTTTGTGCCTGGGCAGTCTCCAAGGTGACCTGCCCTCAGGGGTGGGTCGGTGGCTCTTGGCTGCACTGGGGAGGTGAAGTTTTGCCTGTGATTTGAGCAGGTTGTAGTGGTGATAATAAAACCACATCTGCCCCACTGCCAAGGACTTGGCTGGCCTTGTAAAGATGAAATTTACTTCTAGTGTGCCTTACCATCGTAGTCATCATAGAACAGACAGAGACAAGACAATGGTATTTTATTTTTTTTTTTAAATTCTCCAGAAGTAAAATGGTCCTTCCCCTCAAAAAGATCAAGAAATCTTCTTTGTCATGTACTGCCCCAACAATGCCTGTGGCTTTCAGCACTTGAATTTTGCCACTTTATTTTGTGGAGTACTTGTTCTTTATTTCGGTTGTACACTGGGCTGTAGAATGTGGTAGGCTCCTGTAGCAATGCCCTCAGTCTGCCCCAGTGTGCTTCTGTGATGGCTGACAGTCCCAGAGACCTTGCCAGGGAGCTGCTGAACACAGTATGCAAAGAAGTAGCAAAAAACCTATGGAATTGAGCCCTATCAGGCAAAAAAAAATTATTCCCAAGCTGTGAGTGAGGCAAGTTTTTCTGAGCTTGGCAAAGAATGCTGCAATGAAGGTTGCCTTGGAACTGTCATCATGCTGAAAGGGAACTCATGCTCTTTGGCTTGGGTATTATAGGATGTTAGCATAGATTAGAGCCATAGGGTCCTAAAGGATTTGGTTGTCTTAGATAATTTTTGCTAGGGTGAGTAGTTGATTTGAGGCAGCTACTCCAAACTGCTCAGTTCCTTAAATGAGGTGCCTCTTGCAAGGAGTCTTGCAGTGTTCTGGTAACCTGGAAGAACGTGGGTGACTAATCTGCAGTACAGTGCAGAGTCACACCTCTGGCACCAGTGCTGTGCAGGAGCCTGTGCATTGGCACAGCTATGAATGGAGCTGATGGAACTGTGTGCTGGGCCATAGTCTGTCAGAAGCTTGATGAGTAGTCCTCATCCTATAGCTGCTGGATGGCTGTGGGGATTATTCTGTATTTCCCAGAGGTGGAGTTTTGCTTGTAAAATCTGAGTCATGAGGTAGGAAAAGCCCTTTATGCCGTTCTGGGTGTCTGATGCTCAGACAGCAGCAGCAGCTGTCAGGCATCTCTTTCTCAGTAGCACAGCAAAGCTGGGGCTGTGGGGCAGCACTGAAGCTTCAGCATGAGAGTATCCTTAGAGCACTGAGCTGGGGCTCAGACCTCAGAGCAGCAGCAGGCAACACTGCTGCAGAGACAAGGGCTGTAAGTGGAGTATCGGAGCAAATAGAGTGTTGGAAATCTGAAGCACTGTCTGGAGGGGAAACATCCACTAAAGGAATGTAAGCTGTGCAGGAAGGAGATGATAGAGCTTTTCCTGTTTGCACTTAAAGGAGAATTAAGAGGATAATCTGCTGTGACAGCTGCCAGGTACCTGCTGCACTGCTGCCTTAGTGATGCCCCAGTCCTTGCCCAGCACCTGTGGCTGCTGGCTGCTGATAGAGCGATGCAGCCATGGATGGCCCAAGTGGAAACACCACTCCTTTTGAAAGAAGGAAGAACTTGGCTTGTGGAGAATAGGAGAACAATTACAGAGAGACAAGTGCTTCCTTTCTGCATGGAATCAGTGAGTTCCACTTAAAGATAGGTTGTAGTATTGCTTATGCAATCCTGAAAAGTTTCAAGAAAGGAAGAAGTAGCAGTCGAAGACATTGTTCATAACTAATCTTGTGCTGAGACCTGTCAAGTCTTTGCGTTACTTGAATTGTTTTATTTCCATAATTTAAAACCATCTGAGAAGAAAATTACTGTCCAGCTGTCTTCCAGCTATATTTTCATAAAGTTGACCCTGCCTCTAGCTTGAGAATATGTTGCCAATTACCTCCCTTTCTTCAGTTACTTTTTTTAAATGCCTTATCTCCTAGTTCTTGACTTGATGAGGTTTCTCCCCATCAGTTATGAACATACTTATATGAGTGTTAGGACAAGTCTTCAAGCTTTAAATTGTGGTTGTGGGAGACAACATTTTAAAGTATTTCATCCTTTTGGGGGAACATGCTCTTTCTAAAAGTCTGAATGGGCTGATGTAAACAGGCCAACACTGCTGTGATCTGGCAGGATGTGCTCTGACCTGAGGATGGAGAGGTCGTGAGGTCCCATTTCCCTTTTTGGCTCTTGGTGTTTGACTACCACTTGAGAACTAGACTGAGAGGCTGTCATAGGGCAGCATTTCTTGAAATGACCTTCTTCTTTCATCTGGCAGTGGCACCTCACCCAACCAGTAAGGCTGTATGTGCCGACTATGTGTGTGCTTGGTAGCTTGGTAGAGCTTGTGCTTGGTAGAGTCCAGACTACAATCTTTTCTTAGAACAGAAGCCAAACCCTGGAGTTAGGCTGGTCCCCTATAGTTACCAGCTGCCTGGCTTATAATCTTGAAGTAGTGCACCCTACATCTAATGTTAATTATTTGTTTATGCAAGCTTTCACCTACATCTTAACTAAGAGGCAAAGGTTTGTGCGTTCAACAAGAGGAAGGTCAGGGTTTACACTGTCCTGTAAAAGCTTGTGGTCATGGACTGAACTCCTTGCTTTTGATGTAAAAAACCCCAAAAAATCAACAAACTGAAACCAGTAGCAAAACACTCTTAAGCAGATATCCCTTAAAAACATGTTGGGCAGTCCGAAAAAGCCTCTTAGACACTTATGAAAGAAAGTGTGGAATGTTTCCAGAAATGCTGTGTGTTACTGGCTTAGGGCACTTCTGGCAAGTTCAGTAGTTAAGCAATATTCTAGGCAGGGCAGCAGTAGGGAAACTCCCACTGATAGAGACCTTGCTTAAACTGTTTAAAAACTTAAAATGGTCAAATCTTTACTTACGTCAGAGGAAAATATTGAAATGTGTCCTTTTATAGAAAGAGATTTCCTTTTGAACCCAGCTGGACATTTTTAGCCTGAAAAGAAAATCAGCAGCACAGGTAGATACCAAGTCTGTTCTGCAAAGAGCTGTTAGTCCCACTGGAAAGATTCCTGAAATGAAAACTTCTCCAGCACAATGAAGTATCAGCAGTGCATCCTTCCCCACAGTGGAAGTTCAGAAATGCGAACTATGGAGCATCAGTCAAGCAGTTTTTTTGAGGTCCTTTGCTACTTCATTACTCATGAGAGGGGGCAGCCAGTGTTTGCTGTATCAGTTTGTTTTGGGATGGGGTTTTTTTTGTTGTTATTGTATTTGTTTTGTTGCTTTTTGGTTTGTTTTTTTTTAATAGTAGCTCTGAGGAGAAGTAGAATAGCAATGGGAGTTCAGCAAACTTCAGCAAAATAGGCAAAGTAGTCTGCTAGGAAGTATCATAATTGAAAGCAAACTACATTTGTCAAAATAAATGAACAAAACAGAGTTTATGGTACATTAACTTGTTTGCTTACTTGCAAGTAACCAAATTCTTTTGGATTAGCAATTGGTGTCCCACTCATTAGTGAATGTTAATTGGGTTCTATTGTGATACTTATTGGCAAGTTTGAGAACAGAGAAAGAAAAGGAAACAAGTTATTGGGACCAGGCCTGGTAAACTGCTAAGCACTCTGGTTTGATTTGAATTTAAATGTATCATTTAAACTTCCCTTCAAAACGGGAGAACCGGCTACCTGCAGCCCACCAGGACAGCAGCAAACTTGTCGTCTGTCACAGCCCAGTTGCTCTGTGATTCAGCTTTGGTTTTTTGGAAGATGTCAGAGGCGTTGCTGACCCTCCTGTGCTGCCAGGCCTGGGTCAGGGTCTGGTCTTCACCTCTCCCTGTCATGCTGGGGGGTGAGCAGTGCAGCTCTTGTGTTCCACCCTTTGGAGCTGCAGCTGCTTCTCCCGTTAAGCACAGCTTTTCCAGAAGGTACAAAGCGAAATTGGGACGAGTCTTGCCAAATCCTTTGCTGACTCTGAGGCTGTGAATACCATTAGAGAAAACTGACTGTAGAAGAAATTCTCATGTTGCTGTTGGGACAGGTCATGGCTGTGTCTGAAGGATTTCCCTGCTGCCGACGTGAGGAACGAGGCACTGGTTTGTGTCACAGTCACAAGCCAAATCCCTGCAACAGAGCGGCCTTCTACATGTGTTTGCAGGTGGAAGGGGAGCTGTTTTGGCAAGTGCATTAATTCTTGGAGAATAATTAGGTGGGATGGAGCTCTTCCCCCTTTGTATCAAGGAGGTTTCTATCTTGATTGTTTAATTTTTTATGAGTAAGAAACTGCACAATTCATTGAACTGTATTTTAATCAGATGTTAGCACTTTGCTGTTCCATATGTCTTACTAGGTATCTCAGCAGGTTTTTTTTGGGTAATGGTAAAACACGACTCAAGTCACTCTTGTTTCTTCTTGCTTCACCAAGCAGGACTCAAACGAGGAGATCAGTATGGTGATCCTGAGCCAAGAGCCTCAGAGGTTTTTAGCAAAGACTGCAGTGGCAAAGACACTGATGAGGTGACGTAGCAGAAACTTCTTAATGTTTTTAACATTCAGAATGTCAAGGAAGAAGCCATTTTTACTCATACCTGAATGTTGTTTCTTTGTCCTAGGTAGCAGGTCAAGAAGCTTGCTGCTCTCTTAGAAGCACTTATTGATCAGTGTCTCGTGCCTGGCATAAGTGTCTGTACCATCTGTGGCCAGGAATGTATTTCTTAATATTGTCCTGGTGAACTTGGCATAGTATTGGTGCTTTCTTGTATAACTCTTAATTAATCTCACCTGAAGTGTGTTTCTAATATTCTAAGTTTTGTCACCAAACTCTTACTTCTGTTAGAAATATGATTGGCATATACATTTAGTGATGTTTTTTGAAGGAGAAGTTTCTTATCTAGAGAAATATGATGACCAACAATAGGTTGAAGGAGTTGGTTATACTTGGTCTCCAGTGCAGCATTAGCTGCATACTGCTGACAAATTTGGAAGATTACAAATAGCTATCTTTGATGCTAAACCCCTTATTTCCAGGGTATTACAACCTCACTCTAAAATGCTGAATTACTTCCAATGGCTTTAAAGAGGTGCAAGTTAATTTCAGAACCTGTGGTAAAGCAAATTGATTAGTAACTTGGGGTAGTAGAGCATGAAGAGCAATGGGATGTCATAACTCTCTGGAAGAGTCATCTGTGGCTAGCTGAACTTAGGATGATGTCATATCCCAAGCTGTTCTGTGATCACTGAAGTCTGCAGAGATAGATTTTCCCTTTTGTTGTCATGGGGAATCATCTGGATCAACTCCAGGCTGCAACTTGCTTGGACCTTCTGGTCTCTGGCTGAGAATTTTTTTCAGGCATGCTGGAAATATGGTTCATTTAGCAAGGCTTATCAGCAAAGCCAAGAGCTGTGTTAAGGTTAATATTCCTGCCTTAGAGAAGGTTTCTTGCATTATTTCCATATGAGTATTTTTAATTTGCTGTGATTGATGGCCAGTGCTTAACCAGAGCATCTTCAGTTACGCAGAGCTGCGTGGTTGAATGCTGAGCTGTCAGGTGTATGGCCAATGGTTGAAATACAAAAATTCAAATTAGATACCTTCATACTGAACGCAGTCCAAGGAATCACAGAATAGTTTGGGTTGGAAGGGATCTTTAAAGTCTAGTTCAATCCACCTGCCATGGTCAAGGATGTCTACAACTATGTCAGATTGGTTGGAGCCCCATGCAATCTGACCTTGAGTGTTTCCAAGGATAGGCCACCTACCACCTCTCCACAGAGAAAGATGTGTCAGTGTTTCACCACCCTCATTTTAAAATACTTCTTTATATTGAATCTAAATCAACCCTTTTATTTAAAAATTATTGTTTCTTGTCCTATTGCAACAGGCCCTGCTGAAAAGTTTGTACACATCTTTCTTACAGCCCCCCTTCAAGTACTGATAAGTTCTCCCTGAGGCCTTATCTTGTTCAGGCTGAGCAACCCAACTCTGCTTTTCCTAACAGAAGAGGTGTTCCATCCCTCCAGTCATTTTTGTGGCCTCCTCTGGACCTGCTCTAGCAATGTACTTTCTGTGCTGAGAGCCCCAGAGCTGGATGCAGCACTGCAGATGTGGCCTCAAGAAGGTGGAGTAGAGGGGCAGAGTCACCTCCCACTCAGTTCATAAGAATTCCTGAGCTCACGTCCTTGAGATAAACTGGATGTAGGAACAGTTAAATAAGTTCTCTTGCTGTGCTGTGAAAACACTGGAAGTGCCTGTCTTGGTCCAGTCAGTAAGTGGAGAAGTAGAAGTGAGGCTCTCCTAGGTTGTGCACTAGGGTAGCATCAGCCTTTTGGCACCACTTGGACTCAGCTGGGAATTGATTTTTGTACCTGTCATTAAAAACTTAAACACTGAAGAAGGACATAATTGCAAGAATGTTATATTAAGATTATTCTAATAAAAGCCATTGGAGTTGGGTTTCTTAAAACCCATTCACTAGGGGCACATCAGTTCCTGTCTTGGTCTAGTCTCTGGGATTTTTTTAAGCTGACTTTATTCTGTGTAAATTAAAACCAAAACTGAGACCAGCCTCATTCTGAGGAAATTACTAGACTCCATGGAATTGAGCATAGTGCTCCTGGTCTTCTAAAATCAAGCTTTCAAACTTCTGCTCCAGGAATATCAAGTTGAGACTTTCTCGCAGTCATTTCAGTCTTGCTGAGTGCTTTGAGTTTATCAGCAGGAGTACATGATGTGTTCTTCCCTTCCTACCCTCTACCCCCTCCCACAACTTTTTATTTCTACATGATTGGCCCTATGGGATATAAAATAAACATACTTGCTCCAGAAGGCTCTGTAATGCAAGGAAGAATAGAGATCTGCTCTTCCCATGGTGACAGAATGCCTAAATAAATAGTTGCCAGTATGAGCATAGAAGCTGGAGTAATGGTAGTTTAACCACCAGCAAATGTATTCAAAGAACGATTGGTAGTAGAAGAAAATAAGCTAAAAATAAGTGTGCCCCTTCCTAATGTTGCATGGTGGGTAAAAGGGAAATATTTATAAATTTTCTATACCTCCTCTTCCTCCCCCCCTTCCTTTATTTGAAAATTCTCATTTAAAAGCGTAAGGGAATTGTCAACAACTGGGTGTGCAACTGTAAGTATTTTTTTTCACCCAGTAAAACCACTTTTATAATTGGGGAAATACTGAAAATAGCTGCCTTCCTGGAGGAGGATGGAAAGTGCTGCAAAATGAGATCTTACTAGCAGAAAAATGTGTCCCTTTGTTTTAAAGACAGCAGTAAAAGGATTTGTTTTAGGTGTTAAATATGTCAGCATTGTAAAGAGCCAGCAACCCACTTTGTTTTTAAATGTTTAAATAATTGTTCCTATGCTATGCTGCGGTGAATTATGATTAATTATACAAGTCACAACTTGGTAAGAACCAACCCATGAATGAAATACTATATTCAAGGATTTGTTTTTCTGCACTTTTTTTTTGTAATTTGTGAGTTTTTCTATTTAAAAAAAAAAAAAGTCTGGCTATGAGAGGCCAGCTGGCACTATTATAGAGTGATAGGGGAGAGCTGTGAGCATCGAGGAGGCACAGCGTGACGGAAGGCAGCCAAAAGGATTAAGGTATCTTAGAACTTCTTTGCCGCAGGCTTAGTCTGATGGCAGAGGGAATGTGTAATTCCTGCTTTATTTTATTTGTGGCACAAGTGAGGAAGGGGGTTGGAGTTCTGATGACACATTTTGAGGGATGGGACCAGTGGAGCTGCTGCTGGGGCGTCATGCAAGCACAGAGGGATAAAATAGGAAAGATATTTTAGGTCACCTTTTTTTCTAAAGCTGCCTTCATGTGGGTCTGTTGACATAAAAGAATAGTGAATGGGACTGTCCAAATGGCAGAGATTTCAAGGGAGGATTGGGAGTAAGAAAAGAGTGCTCTGCTTTGGTATTAATGCTGGGTTGGTAGAACTCTGCAAATACTTTCAATTCTTTTCATTGGACATTCAGGGACTACAGTAGTCTCCTATATTAGACAAATGTCCCATTTAACTTGTAAGAGGACAGGCTGTCTTTTATTTCTGCCCTTTTTTAATAAGAAACAACAATAAACTAGTGGATATTGATATCTTTGAAATTTGTTTCTGTGAAAATTCAGACTTTATTTTACATTCCAGAGTTATCATTGATACCAACTTGTGTGTGTGCATATATTTGCTTGCTTATATATACACTTACATATATTTATGGGTGTGTAAATAAATACACTGAAGGCACACAAAATTAATAATAAATTTTAAAAGGCCGAAATTCTAGTTGGATGTTTTAATATTTTTTTAAGAATCTAGGTGTGAAGTTGGTGTCACTTTAATGCTTTCATTGGCAGTATGTCTTAAATACTTCCATATTTAGTTTTAAAACAAGTACTTGTGCCTCTTATCTTCTGTGGCCACTGTTCTAGGCAAGAAAATCAACATTCTTTGTAGTATTTTTACTTTCAAGGTATTGAGCCCTTGTGCCCTAATCTCTCTCGGAAGGGATTGTAGGAAGTGAAGTGCTGACTTGCTGCCTGTATTTAAATCCTCTTTGAGAACTTTTAATCTTTTTTATTTAATATTTTCAAGTCAGTTTGTAGCACAAGACTGCTCACAACTGCAGGGAGGGAGACTTGCATTTTGGGAAGGCGAGTACAACCTGTTCTGTGATGATTGAGATCTGGACTGTGGCATGATTAGCCAGCCCTTGGGGTAGAGGCTGGCTGGTCCTTGGCAGCAGCACTTAAATACACACACATTCACCTTGTATAAAGCTGCTCATACTGCTGGAAATACCCAGTGGGTGTGCCAAAAGGCTTATTGCTGGCACTTTGGGGTTGACTAACATCATTGCCTTAGGTGGGCTGAAGTGGACTGAGCTTAAGGCCACCCCCTACCCTTTGGATCCTATTTACAGAAGTAATTTGAGAAAACCTGAGAGCTGACAGAGATGGACACATCTCAGAATGGTGGCAGCTAAACACTTGCAGAAGGAATACTAGTTCTTAGAAGTTCTGAGTTTGGAATTCCTTGGTTTTGCCTTACCACAGTCAAACTTTTTTGGAAGGAAATCTTTAAACTCTCCCATACCTCTGGGGAATTCCTGACTCAGAGCTTGAGTGTTTTATTTAATATACTTGTTTAACGTACAGGTCTGACTGAGGTTTTTGAGTTGTGGGTTACTGTTTGTTTTTTCGATTTGTGTTTGCTGTTACAGGACAAAAGAATTTTTGTTCTTAGTATGTGTACTTTATAGCTTCCTAATACAATCTAAGCACTCAGTAGTACAACCTGACTGGCCAAAAACATAAGCAGTAAATGTTTTTATTAATATTTTTTCCTCTTTATTAAATTGCCATGATTGATGTAAGATGAGCACCTTATGAAGAAGTAGAGGAAAATTGCAGCTGGCAAGGTTGAAGTCTAGTCTGAAGTGAGTGTTGATAAGACAGATGTGAAGAGGGAGGCCATGTTGTCACTGTGGCAGTGTTAAATCTCTCTCCCAAAACAATTGCATGTAAAGCTCCACCTATGTGGCTAATCATGTTTACATTGTGAATGTTTCTGTAGCACAGCAGTGCCTGCATGCTGCTTTAGATTAGATTAGCTGCACACTGTGTTGAATAGATAGCATTTGACTAACTGTGTGTCAAATGATACAGCCACTATGAAGTGACTGAAGCAGCATCTTCCCACTGCCCTACCCAAACCTGCAGGTCTGTCTCCATGAGGCCATTTAAAGTCATTAGCATCAACAGCTTAGTAGGGCTGACCAGAAGAGGGGATCTGAAAAGATTTTTTTTTTCTGTCTGTTGGAGATTGAGACTGTTTTACTTGTAGGAGAATATTCATTTTGAAAAGCATTGGTTCCCATAATCCACTTGGTTTCTTACAAAGGGAGAGCATCACCATTTCTGCTGCACAGCAATTTTGTGATCAAATCCTGGACGTACAGTCCTGCATAGACTAATATTTGGAAGTAGGTTATTAAAGAGAAGAAATGTTTCTCTTGCCTAGATGCTTAGGTCCTATGTAGAAATTTTTATTTTTTAAAAATCTGGATAGCAAGGGAAGTGGTGCCATATGAACAAGGTGCATTTTTGTTCATGCAGCAGTAGCACATGCTACATCCTGTGGGTACAACTCTCTAGGGTGGCTGATGTGGGGATGTCACTGTGTGCACATCTATCTTCAGAGCATCTTGGCAGTTTGTGGATGCCTGTTGTTGTATAGAGGCAAAAATAAGTACACAGTTGTGGCAGTGTGCATTGCTTGACAAGGTGAGTTTGTTTCCAAAGCAGAAGCCTCTCCATTCTGTTTATTTTTAGGGGGTGGGGGAAAACTGATTAAAATTGTTTTGGAGGAGCAGAAGCCTTCTAGACCACTTTAAAGCTCTACTGACTGCTGCTTGGATGGACAGCTGCCACTGGTTTCTTCTTACTACATTCACAGTGTCATGACTCAGGCAAGCAGATACTCAATTATTAATGACTTATCTACAAAGAAAAATAATTAAAAACAAACCCAAAGCAATAGAGCACTTAATTAAGAGTTAGTGGTGGAGTTTCCGCTGTCTCTTAATGGAAAGCTTCCAAGAACAATTTACCTTCCAGGAGGAGTACCTGCATCAGCCTCATTAAAAATGCTTCCCGTGTAAACCAGAAGTCGGATCTTACTTTTAGGCAGGCAAATAAACTTATTGATTAGACACTAATTGGAGTTCTGCAGAGCGGAAGGGAGCCTGCATATATTTCAGAGACTTCATGTAGAACCTTGCATTGGTGTTGCATTGTTGATGATCCCAAGAACAATTTACAGGAGGCCTGAGGAAACTTTGTCATAAAGATGAGTTTTAAGACATTTTACTCCTCTATCTTTTATGGCATCTCTTGGTATCTGGTTGGCTTAGAACTCCCTTGGGCATTGCAGCACTGTCATTGTTACTGTGTGTAGTACCATATATTTCTTCATTTTTCATCCCTTTTCCATGTCTTAAAAAAACAATCTCTAGCAACCTTCCCCCAAAATAGAAGGAAAACCTAAATGTTTGAAGTAGAATTAAGGTTTTCCGGAAATGCAAGTTAGCAGTACCTACTCATAAGATGTAAATCCCTTGTTGAAGAGCTGTGTATGCAGCATGTGCAAATTAGTCAGTTTATTTCTCCAAGAGGACACATCCAGGCTGGCTCCTGCCTTCTGCCCTGTTTTCCTGGAATACTTTCCCCCAGCAGGACTTTCAAACTACTAGAAGTACTCAAGCTTATTCATTACTGCAGTAAGACCTGCATGAATAAAAAGCTGTCTGGGTCTTAGGAATTCAGTCATCACTGTTCCTAGGGGAAAAAGAATATAATTAAATAAAATAAACTCATTTTAGTGGAATCAAATTTCTGAAGATGTTTATATTCTCACATTTCTGTCTTGTTTCTCTCTGTCACTGTGTACTTGCTTCTTTCACAGAGTCATAGAATGGTTTAGGTTGGAAGATACTTCAAAATCAGAGCTTCATCTGGCCTGGCCTTTTCTTTGGCGTCTTCCTCCCTACTCTGTCTTTCTGTAATTTTTTTTTTTTTTTTTTCTCTCCATGCTTGTAGTATGAGGTCTTTATCTTTGGAGTCCTGTTCCGTTCCCCTTCCATCTGTGAATGTGTGTCAGTAATTCCTGAGGATGCACAAACAGAAAGCATGCTAAGTCTCTAAATGCAATTTCGTGGCTGGAAATAAAGAACAAAACCAGCAGGATGTAACCAGCAATGGCTTTGCAAACCAAAGGGCTGAGTGTTGTGTTAAATGAAGTCACAGTCCTTTCTCTATTATTTTTTGTTTTGAAATGCTGGTATTTTCATTGCTGGAGGGTTTTATTTCCCCTTTAGTCCTCTGTATGCTGTGTTAGCTGACAGTAACTGGCTGATGAGATAAATGATCTCATGGCATTACTGTCTGTGATGATTTTGTTTTGCTTTTCTTCCCTCTGTGGGAGGAGGGCTTTAATTTAATTGCTTGGTGAGAAGAGTTGGTGAGTGGTCACTCAAGATCTTGCAGAGGATTTTAACCTACAGCTCATTAGTGTTACTTGGTAAAAACCCCAACTGGGCAGGCAGCTTTTTGCAATCACTGTGGTCATCTTCTTTAATTATGTTACTATGTTCCCTATATAGAAGTAAGTAGCCAAAATTAAATTGTATTAGTAAGCTGTTACTGACTAGTAAGTTATTCGGTTCCTGAGTTTTCAGTTAAATTATAAATAATAGTTGAAACCTTGGTAGTGTTTTAGAAAAAACTTGTTCTGACTCAGCTGTGCTTCCTCAGAAAATTAGAAGAAAAAGTCTTTAAGTTACACTTTTTCTGTCATTTGTGTTTGAGTTGTGTGGGTAACAGAGGCTCAACAGTGGCAGGATGCCCTTTACATGGATGGGTAGAGAAAACAGCATTTATGAAACGTGAATCTCTTCCTGTTTTGCATCAGTGATGGACCCAAATTCAGGGCAGAGAGAAGAATCGAAAAAGGAAGAGTTAAGTGACATCTCTACCTGCAAGATGACTTTGGCATCTCCCAAGTGAAGATACCTAGATAATTTTTTTGTTTTTTACTCTAGCTGTTTCTGAAACTTAGCTATTGATCTTTCAAAAAGATCATAGTCTAGTTTTTGTAAACTGCCTATGATGGGAAATCTAAACAGAGCTGCTCCTGCCAGTAGCTCATCCACTAAAATGGGGCCCTACATTGAGAACAGCATGTTCTCCGTCTCAAGACAAATAAATACCTTTTGACAGGTAACTTGCTAACTGTGTGTTTGTGCATTGTGTTACACGTGATTCCTGACATACCTAATTACCTTGAAATTACAGATAAAGGTCCTTTTACACTGACTTGACAAAAAATGTTTTGGTTGTAATTTTTATTTATAAGAACATGGCATTTTTTCAAAGATGTTTTTAAGTAAACCTGTTTATTCTCTAAGTGAAGCTGTAAAACTGCTTTGACAGAGGATTGTTGATTACCTTTAAAACTACAAGACAAATTTTTGTCCATTTAAGAACTTTGTGTGCACGATAGAAAACAGTCCAGCTGAAAGCATGTGGTGTAGCTGCTCCTTTTCATGTGTAGGATGTTTGCCAGTGGTGGGTTGTTTGGGTATTTTTTTTTGTCTCTCTGATTCTGTTACTAAATGTTAGAGGAATCTTAAGGAAAATATCATCTGAATTTTTAACCTTGCTGAGCAGCCAGCCTACTCTGAAGCTCCTGATTAGTGCAGAATTTGATCACAAAGCATGATTGAGAGTAGCAGCTTGTCATTGTGTATGATTAATGACAGCTCCACCTGCCATGGAGCTTCCTAAGTGGTAAAAGCAATCCAAACTGGAGTGTCCTCTTCACTCAGTCGCAATTTAGGTTGCAGATTTATTCTCTCATCTCCTCCCCCTGGGCCCCCCCCCAAATAGTGTGAAGCTGAAAGAAATGATCAGAAATACCTGCAAAGATTCAGGATTACAACAGGAAACGGCTGGCTGGTGAGGGGAAGTAGTGGCACAGAAAGCAGGGCAGGTGTGTTGGTGCTTTTGGTTGAGGGTCAGTAGAATGTATTAGATATGGGTGTGCTGTGCTGCTCCTGATGGAGGTACAGCTGGTACAGCAAGAGGCTGCACAGAGCAGGATGGGCCACTGGCTATGCAGCCTCCTCTGACTGATTTTAGTAATTTTTCAGGCTAGTTCTGTACTAAATCTCAATAAGAATTCTTGTTACTTTTTTTTTTCCTTTCTTTTAGGACATCTGCAGCACCTCTCCCAGTTAAGTTCCTGTTCAGCTTCTGCTAACCAAAACCTTCATAGCAGTAGCAGCAAACCTGTATATGCCCTTGAGAGCAATTCAGTTTGGTACTATACCTGGAGAAATGAAGGTACCTGAAGTACATTCCTCAGTAGTGAATGTTTCTGCATGAATGAAGTCTTGCAGATACACCTAGTCATCCTGACTGATCTCACTAATGTTATTATGTAGCAGAGTCTTTCACGTGGCCATAGTTTGCACCACAAGCACAGATTATAGGGACATGCCTGGGGAAAGTGTGTATTTCTCTGTAATGGGAAAAGAAATTAAACTTCTGCAAGAAACAAAGCTATCATTAGTAGTAAATAATGTGCTTCAAAATTGTGTATCAGTGAGGGCCTGCTCCTTTGCTCTCCTGCCTCTGGTAAACACTCTACATAAATGATGCTTACAGTTTGTAGCTGACAGATCAGAAATAAAAATACATTAAAAAAAATAATAAATTTTTTGACATTCTGCTCCAGCTGCAGGTGGTTTGTCCTGGTAAAGCAGGTGGTGGTCACAGGGATGCACAGGGCAGTGATAATGTCTTGTGGTAGGAAGCACAGACAGGCTGGGGGAGTCTGCCCTAATGTTGGAGATCCGGAGGAGAATTTGAGAGGTGGCCTTGGATTGTGAGAATGACTCAAGCACATTCTAGCACTGATCACCTTTCTTAAAATAAAAGCTGTTTGCATTTGAGTCAGTGAGGGTGGGATTTGTCTCCCCTTACCTCAGACGTCTAAGTTTAAGCTCCTTGCCCCAGGGTGCCTGTGTGGACGGGAGAAAGAAATAGATTCCCCTGACCATGTGCCTGTTGTGAAACTGTTGGTGCTGAGCTTAAGATGGGGTTAGTGTCTCTCTCTCGTGGCCAGTTTGTGCTGATGTAACTGTTCCCTATTGTTCACATCATGAAATTCATCAAGGCCAAGTGCGAGGTCCAGCACATGGGTCTGGGCCATCACCAGTGTCAGTGCAGACTGGGTGATGCCACCTGGGGTGTTGGTCAGTGAAAAACTGGATGTGACTCAGCAACATGTGCTTGCAGCCCAGAAACCCCACTGGGGTGCAGGAGGGCCAGCAGGTCCAGGGAGGGGATTTTGCTCCTCTGCTCTCTCTGAAGGTCTGCGTCCAGCTCTGGGATCCTGGGTATGAAAGAGACATGGATCTCTTGGAGTAGCTCCAGAGGAGGGCCATGAAAATGGTCAGAGGGCTGGAAGGGTCTTCCTGTGAGGGCAGGCTGAGACACTTGGGGTTGTTCTGAGGAGAACTTATTGTGGTGTTTCAGTGTTTAAAGGGTGTACAAGAAAGCTGGAGTGAGGCTTTTTACCAAGGTCTGTAGTGCCAGGACAAGGCATAGCAACTTCAAACTGAAGGAGGGCAGATTTGGATTGCACATACGGAAAAAAAAAAAATATTCAGACAGGGGAAAAAAAAATGGTGGTTTAGAGAAAACTACTCTGATATCAGTCTGTGGTTGCACTGGATGTAGGGATGCTGCTGCATTTGGTACAAATTCAGCATGAAACTTTCTCTGGCTGCCTCTGTGGTTCTGTTTGCTTCCAGCGAGCCTTCTTGGTGTTCTCGGCAGGGTAAACGCTTGACACTTCATTTTAAACAAAAATATCAGTTTCCAGAGCTTCTGTTTTGAATGCAATATGAGAGAGTGTGTATATAAATACTTCCTCTGGCTCATGCCTCTGTCTGCAGTGTGAATTAACATCAGTGTTTTGTCTTCACAAAAATGTTACCACACTATATTGTTATGTGCCAGTATGACAACCTAATAGGATCACTGCTTCCAACTTTCCCCTCTCCTCATTGCAGGAAATTATATCAATTTAGCTAATGAGGAACCCAAATACAGCAACTTGCAAATATTTGTATTTTGGCAGGCTGGTGTCTCTGCAATATATGGGCCTGTCTCTCCTAGTCCTTTGGTATCAGAAGATTCTACACTAGTTATTTCCATTTCCTGTCCTTACCACAGAGCCTGAAGAACAGCGTCTCTTTAAATGCAACACAGAATGTAATGTCTGGAGAAGTACTTGATCTGAAAAATGTGTATTTGTGGGGAAGGAAATACTAGGAGATGTTTGGATGATAGGAACTTTTAGAGTGCTTTTATTTATAGGTTGGCATTGCTAAGTATGACTGTATGAGCACATCAGCTCATCCTTTGAGATGTTAAGGAGGTATTTCTTACCTCCTAGCTAGTAAGGAGGTTAGGTACTAGTTGAATTTGAGGCCAGCAGGGAGATGGTGGCCTGGCCCAAAATCCCAGAGACCCTGGTAAAAGAGGCAGCGAGAACCCAGTCCTGTGAGTTCTGTTTCCTCCCAAGCTGGTTGGAAACAGGATGTACAACATCTCCAGTATATAGAGGAGCACGGCTTTGAGACGCCATGGATAGCCTTTGGTCCTGACACAGTTCAGGTGATCCTGGCAGCAGTAACATCTTGCCTGTGACAGTTCCATGTGCAACTTGCTGCACAATCGAGGGAATTAAACTCGGAAGACAGCAGTTAAAGACTTAACCTTATTCCCTGCAAGCTAAGAGGATACAGCTGGGAGCCTGTCTTGCTAGCATGTGGTGACTTGCAATGACTTGATCAAGAATATGTGTGATTGGAGAAATTAAGTCATTTATACTGCAATGCTAATAATATTTTTGTAAGTGTTGTGAAACTGGAGATAGTTGTGGGGTTATATTCCTTTATGGGTATTTCAGTTTCAGCGGTTGTGCAAAATAAATTATATTTATTTGGTTGATACCAAAATATATTCCTGTTCTGCAATTTTGATCTATCTCTTTCCTGATACATAATTCAGTTACTGCCTTAAAGGCAGAAATAGCTTTAAGTGTTTGTTTACTTCCATCAAAGAAGGATTTTACCTGCTGACCTATGAAGGACTCTTAAAGTTAGCTTTGCTATACATGAAATGCTATTCAACTTTGATAAATCTAAGCGGAGTGAATATGTATGTTGTGAAGTCGCAGTAATGTGCAGAAAATGTAACATAAGTATCTTTTAAAGTTGCAAAATAAAAAAATAAAAACCCTTGGTAAAATTGCTTAGCTGATAACTTATAAGCCAGAGGCTTAAGTTGTTCAGAAACAAACAAAAAAAACAACAAAAAAAAGGTAGTTTTAGTTTCTAGAAAGTGGAAAATAAGTATTAACATGGCTGCTGTCAGGAAAGGGACTGTAAAAAGGTGAAGTCTTGCTCAGCCGGTCTTAGCAAACCTGCTAAATTTCTAGCCTGTATTTCAGAATTTATTTTTCTTGCTTCCTTCTCCCCCTTCCTCCTGATGCATGCTTCTGGTCCTGTTGGTTTCACAGAGCTGATCCAGGGGGGATGCCAGGTGCAGGGATCAGAATTACCGATGGCTTTGCCGAGCTGTGCCTCGCGGCCGCTGCGTGAGCACCGTGGGGACAGGGGTGTGCAGGGGGTGTCCCCAGGCATGGACTTGGCCAGTGGTCCCAGCACTGCTGGGAGTGATGGGCAGTGAGAAAAGAGTCCAGCATGACTCAGGAGTCTGCTGCAGGGGTATTAAGAGAGCATCTTTTTCTTGTAAACTGAGACTTGAGATAGAAGCCTGGAAGCACAGTAAATCTGGAATATCACATAGCCTCTTAAAGTCTTTTTTTACGTCCTCTTCTTGTCCATGTACACTCAAATGAAATATTGTTTTCAGTCCACTTGGAAGAGAGCTGGTTGCTTGGAGTATGGGAAGAGAATAAGAAAAAAAGCTGAAACTCTAGTTTCTTCTGTGTGGAATATTCCATTTTGTGAAAATCACCTCCAACTGATAAGGCTGCGAAACAAGTTCTCTGTGAATTCAGGCCACTTTGTGCCTTAAAGGCTTCTCCCTCAAGAAGAAAAAAAAAAAAGAATAAAAAGAAATCCAACCATCCAATTAAATATTGGAATTTTGAAAACCTAGACATAGCAATTAAACACAGGCCCCTTCCTCCTTTTATTTTTTCCGCCTATTCTAAACAAGCCCAAAGCACTTTGCAAGCTACAAATGGAGGTCATACAACAACCTGGTCCCTGTGGTCATTAGCCAGAAAACTGAAATACAGATGTCTCTGGGGCAAAACCAAGTAGTTTTTAAGTAGGACACAACTTTAGGACAAGAAAAGAATGTCATCGAGCTGAGCTGAGATTCTCAAGGTAACTAAAAAGTTGAGCCCTTAGGTTGTAGTTTTAAGGGTCTGCAGACAGCTGGCAGAGGGACCACAGCCTGAAATATGTATTTATTGTTGCATTTACCTCTGTCTTCAGTGCCCTTTCGTGTCCCATCTCCCCCTTGATACGTTAAGTTTAGTTTGTAGCATCCTATTTTAAAGTCATTACTTGGAAATTTTGTGGTTGTTCATTTAAAATGTCACGGGAAGGTTGAAGGACTTTCTCTTCAGCCAAAGCATAGGAAATTTTTTTCTTAAGTTGGAATAATTTTACTGCTGTGGTAACTGGGGAAATAAAATAATCCTGCAGAACCTGCCAAAATGGAAGCATAAACAGAGGCTTTGAAAGCCCACATTTCAAATGGAAAAAAGAGCATGTCCTCAAGCTGTGATGGTTGATAGATGTTTGCAGTATTTTGACAATAAATGCCTAAACTGTATTAAAAATAAAGGAAAACACTGGCGTTTTTAAATAACTAATATTTTTTAAAGACACTTTTGCTAAATTCTATCATCTCACTTAATTGTTTCATTAAATTACCAATATTCATTGTAGCAATTACAAGTGGGTTTATTTTTTTAATTTTAACCCACAGTAGCAGAAGAGCACCTACAGGTTGCAGAAGAGCACCTACAGGTTGCAGAAGAACACCCAAAGACAGAAATCTGAACAGTGTTTTTGTGAACATGGTTTTTTTAACAGTCTTCCTCTTCTGTTAAAGGTTTTTTAAAAAACTATTGATGATTCCACCATCTGGGGACTCATAATAATTTTCAGGAGTGTGGGAAGTGATCTCTTTCTTCATTCTGTATAGAACATTATGGGAGGTGTGGTAAAGCTTATGAAGTCAGTGCTGCCTCTGTCCAAAATGAGTGGTCAGGCAGGATTCCTCAGGACTTGCTCTGTACAGGTGCCACCTGCTTGTGTTTCTACCTTAGGCTGTGGTTTGGTAAGCAGCCAGACCTTATTTTTGGGAGTTGGGGTGGAACATGAAGCCAGAGTAATGAGATGAGTGATACTGAACTCTTCTTACAGAACTAAAGTAACATATACTGCTCTTCCTAGAGTTGTGTGATGTTATTTCAACACGTGGAAGCCCTAAGCATACTGCCTATGGGAGGGAATAATGGTGTTAAATGGGAGTGAGTGCATGGTCTTCCTCCATAACCTACCTCCAGATGTGGTGGTGACCATAAATCTCTGGAAGTGTCTGGTTCTAATATTAAACAGGACTCTGCATTTAAATGGGATGAGCACAGAGCTGAGACATTAGCTCATGAGTCTTAATCCACCACTGCCTATGATAATTCATTAACTTTTCTGTCTGTCTGCCTTTGAAGCTGTGAAATGGGTAAGTTCATAATCCCTTCCAGAGGAAACTCTGGGAAGGGTTCCATGGCAGAGCAACCCAGGGGAAGCACTTGTTCCAAGGATGCTGCAGCAAGGTCCTTGGAAAAAGAGAGAAAAGGACGAAGATCTACATGATGTTCCCTGTCCCATAGAAAAGTGTGGAGGTTGTGGATAGAGAAATATCCTGGGGGTGGGCTTTCCCAGCAAGGGCTAATGGGATCCTGCCTGGAAGCTGTGCGTTGGGAAGAGGATGTTTCTCTGGAGCCCTTTCCTCCAGTCTTTCCACATAGTGTCCTTTGCTGGCTCTTTTATGAACGTGGGTTTTAGACCTTCCCTCATCCTCCCTGCTGTGTCAGTTTTTCCTCCCATTTTATTTTTCTTTGCCTCAGAAACATGAAGACAGAATTAAACAGGATTTGAAAAATTACATCACTCACATAAAGCTTGTTACCATTGATTTTTTTTTTGTTTTTTTGGTAGGTTCTGCCTCTTTTTCTGCACCTGCTGCCATCTCTGCTATTTTGGTGGGCTTTACAGAGCAGGCAGTGCCAGTTGTGCATTGCAGATAAAGCTATGGCAGTGATCTGTCCCAAATGGTTTTAACATGAAAATAGTAAGTGCAGTGTGCTAACTAAAATCTAAATACCCATAAAAGAACAAGAGGCAGTTCCTCTCAGGTGATGTTTGCCACTTCTCAATTCAACTTCTCCTACTCATCTGCAAGGTCACTGGGGAGGTCCTGCAAATTCTGTGTTTAATTTGATAATTTAACTTTGTCCAGATGCTTGTTGTTTAGATTTCTTGTTGCTGTGGTTGTTGAGAGTGATCCTGCTGGGTCTGTGGACACCCCATCTGTCTGACATGAAGTCTGAGTGGAAATGTAGGTAGTAAATGTACAGTAAGCCTGGCTGGTTGCTGGGTATGTTTCTTTTCTCTAGGGTTGGGTTTTATGCATAAGGATATTGCAGCAAAATCACTGGAGTTCTTAAGGGCTACTGGTATTTGACTTCAGTGTTTTAGATGAACATTGTTTTAAGAGTGGTAACCTTTTACTGATCTTTCTGATTCAGATAATGCTAATGTAAGATATATTTCTGTTGATAAATGTGGTGGGGAGAGAGCAACTTCTCACCAGAAGTGCAAGCTGAAATGAATGCATTGCACTGAAGAGAATCATGGGTTTCATTTGTTTAGTTTTTGGGTTTGTTTTTTTTTTTTTTTTTAAGAGATTCTGACATAATTCTTTCAAAGGCAGACTCTTTGTAATTTAATGTCTGGACTTTTCTTCTTTTTAGAAATGTGAAAATTGTTCTTTCCTCCAGCTATTTTCAGTGAGCCAGTTCCTAGAATTTTATAGAGAAAGGATAATATTTGGGTCAGAGGAAGAAGGCTGTTGGAAGTTGCCTTCAAATGTACTGTAAATATCACAGCAACAGTTATGAAAGAAGGAAAATTGTAGCTTCTCATAGTATAAAAAAATCAAGTAGCTCCATTAAGCTATTAATTAAAACTATATGAAATGCAGTGTAGTGCCACATTAGATTCTGTGAATGAGCCAATAAGATTTTCTATGAAAGAGGGGAAGTAACCATCCAAGAAAAGTAAAAGTGGGAAGATTGAGGCTGGACTATTTTTTAAATTAAGTAGAATAAACTGGAAAGGAAAAACAATAGTTCTGTTGTCCACCAGAAAAGACCTTGTAGCTTTTCAGTGGACAGCGAGATCTTTGGGACTGAAAAGCTGCAGATGCCATCCCGGCATACCCATATCACAATGCTGTCAGATTTGCAAGGATAAATAAAAATTGAAGACTTGTGGATTTAAAAATGAATGTATTTTTTTTTCCTATAGCTGAAAAGAGGTTTTTTTAAAGCCTGGGAATAGCTTAACAGAAATTTTTAAAAATTAATAAGTTTGGGGTTTTTTTAATTGTTGATACCAAAGTTGTGCAGTATCAAAAAAGAATGTTAGAAACTGGCCTAGATAAGCATTCAGCTGAGTACAGAAAGTCCCTCAGTGGCAGCTGGTCAAATGAAGAAGTTAATCTCTCTGCTCTCACAGGCTATCAAACATTACACTTTGGCTCGTGGGTAAGTGCTCGTTAGTGACTGGGAGCTGCTGGTATTGGTTTTCAAGGGCCTGGGGAGACATTCTCTGGGGTTTTGTGGCTCTGTCAGCTCAGGGAATGAATGCTCAGTCAGGCCAGGAGAGGCACTGGCATGGCTGTGTTTCCTCATCTTTCCCAAACAAGGGGGTTTCTTGAGCTGGTGTGGAGGTGCCCAGGCAGAATGCTGCAGCCATGGAGCTGGCAGCGCAGAGAGCGCAGTGCAGCCGTCCTGGGAGGATGGGCACACGAGAGGTTTTCCTGGAGTTCTGCCTCAGTCCAGCCCTAGGTGTGCTCCTGAGAAAAAGCAGACAGTTGGTAGGAATCTGGCCACCAGCCCAGCTTTCAGGCCTCTCATACAGAGAGGGAAGATGTCTTCTGTGTCCCGCAGTTGGACACTGTGGTTTGTCTCTGGCAGTTGTAGGGAACAGATACAAGCAAGGGCAGAGTGCTTGGGAAGTTGCTGTTTGGAGAAATGTAATGTGAGAGGTGGGAAGCAGAGGAGTTTTCCTCACCTTTGTTTTCATATAATCATTATTTCACATTAGTGTCATTAAGAGGAGTTGTTGAGACAGTATCAAGTCTGCACTCACTGCTTTTTCCTTTGGAAGGGCAGAAGGAAAACGTTTGGTGCCCTATGGCTTGTTTTCATCTAGTCTGACTCAAGGCGTGAGTGGTTCAGCACGGAGCTGCCTCAAAAACATCCACAGTTGGAAGTGGATTGGGTGAATGAGTAGATATAGCAGACTTGAAGTTTGAAAAGCAATCAAATTTGCCTGTCACTTGCTGTTTAAATGAGTGCAAGTGGTATGTTGATGGGTTGGTTTTGGCCTGAAATGCTGTTTTGTAGAGGAAGATGCAGAGCTCTGGTTTTATTTGGTGGAGTTTTTTTGGTACCTGCTAAGAGTGCTCTAAAGTAAAAGTTTATGGCACTGAAAAAATGGTTGAAGCATGCCCTCAGTAAATGTGTGAGGAACTCTAAAGCAAAATCCTCCCTTCTTCCAAATAATCAAATTGGGGAAAAAAGCCAGGAAAGCCCAAGATTATCTGAAAATGAAGCTCTTCTATCGTAAAGTACCCAGTTGCAGCTTACCTTTCTCTTTCCACACTCCAGACATTGATGGGATTGTAAATGGCTCTCTGTTAAATGTATGCAAACCAGATTGTACAAAGCAATGATTTAAAACAACAACTGTCTTTCATCTTTGGTGAAGACAGCAAATATTATAAAATCTAAATTGTCTGGAAAAAGTAGTTTATCTTTGAATCCTGACAGCATTCAACAGCTGAAATATATAAATGCACTCAATTCCAGCTTTGGAACCTAGATTTAATGAGATGCTCAGAGGAAAATCTTTGGAAGGGCTTATATAAATTGTAGAAATGGGCCACTGTGTTGTCACAGATAACTACTTTTTTTCAACTTTTGATCAATTTTTATAAGCAATCATTTTATCAGACAACACTTGGGTCTGTGCTTTACCTGTCCTTTTTTGAAAATAATTTTCAACAGTAACAAATAATCACAAGCTGGAAATGGAGTCCTGTCACTGATGCCACCAAATAACAATCGACGAATGCGGAGCGTGAGCTGCTGGGCTCTGCATGGTGCAGGATGCACCTGCCTGCAGCTCAGCCCCAGTCTTCCAGTTTATTAACTGTGGTGCAGGAAGAATGGAGGGGGAAAAGGGGAAGGGTGTGGGTTAAAGCAGGAAATAAAATACTTTTCTGTTGGTTTCTTGTCCTAAAAAAAATGTGTACCCTATATCTGAGAGGTTGCAGAGCTCACACTTCCTCACAACTGACTTTCTTCTGATGCAACAGATTTGACTGAGCAATCTGCCATTGTCATTTGCTACTTGGTAAAGCTCAGTGATGAGAGATGATATCTGGCCTCATTGTCTTCCATTTAGTTAGGAAACAGCCCAGGATGTTTTTCAAAAAAAAGGCATTCCTGCATTAACATGAAGATAAAATATGTTTTGACAAAGATACCCTGATAGGAATGGAAACCTGTGGAAATGCTGAGGGTTGCATCAATCTTAGGAGAAAGTTACTAAATTTGATCTGGTATCTGCTCACTAATTACACCGAATTTCCTGGAAAGCAAAGGAATGCCCTTTTCATTTTCCCTGTTATTGACAGCTAAAAATAAGTTATGCTAAAATAGATGTGTTCTTAGTTTGTTTTTTGGTGTGAACGTGAGCTGTAGATACTGGAGTCTACTGCTTTGTCTTCAAAGAGTTTTGGTGTGTGTCAGAAAAGCAGTTAGGAACCACAGTCAGCATTGAGTCCAGCTGTCCATTCCATCTCCAGCTCAAGGTCCTGAGGCCATCCTTCCCCAAATGGGCAAATTAAAGGCATGGAGAAGGGAACCAGAAAAATGCATACCTAAAGCTCAGCTCCCCTATACATATTTCTGATGTGAATCTATTTATTGCCTTATATTCTGGGATATCTAAGCTTGCTTCTTTCTTATGCCACCAAGGCCAGCAGTCTTTGATGTGATCTGGTCACATCTGATAATTTGCCAAATAACAATTACTTTTCAGGTGCAACAGAATTTTTACCAGCCATTTCTGCATTTTCCCACAGTGGCTTAGCCACCCATCTAGATATTGGCAGATGTTGTGGCCTTATCAAGATGACTGATTTGAAATATTTTCATCTTTTCCTGGGAAATACCAGTTATGGTGACTCTTGTTTATTCATTGACTTATTTTAATACTTGATCCTTTCCAGGGGATTTGTTTTGAAGGTATTCATATGTCCAGCTGTAGTTTCAGATTTTCCTTTCATTGCCAGACAGTAAGCTGGAAATAACTTTAAAGTCATCCCCTTACTCCTCCTCCAGTGATCAGATCATGCCAGCATGTGTCCTGTCTGTGCTGCAAGAGTTTATTTCTTCTTGATGATGAACTGTTTGTGCATTTGTATTCTTCTCCCTTCTTTCAAAATGTTTGACTTGAGACTGATCATTGCATTTTGCAGCCAGTTAATGTTAAAAAAATATTCAAAATTCCAATGCAAAAATAAATTCAGTTAATACTTAATGCTGGATGGGTTCCCCTTCCCTGCGTACTTCAGTCTTTATTTCTGCACTGGCTGAGTTATTACTCAAGAGAAGATATGCTTATGAGTAAATTGCATTCTTCTAATCAGAATCACAGATTGGTTTGGGTTTGAAGGGACCTTTAAAGATCTTCTAGTCCAGCTCTTCTGCCTTGAGCACCTCCCCCTATCCCAGGTTGCTCAGAGCTCCATCCAACCTGGCCTGGAACACTTCCAGGGATGGGGCAGCCACAGCTTTGCTGGGCAGCCTGTGCCAGGGCCTCACTCAAGGTGTTATTGAGATGCAGTAGTGGGTCATTTTTCATACATTTTGGAGTGGGGTCTGGGGTAATAGTGCCTGTCTGGTGTGAGAAGGGCGTGTTGGGACTGGTTGGATGTTGGGATTTGACACTAGTAACTGTTTTAATGTTTTAACACCATTTGGTTGAGTTTAGTTTAACCATACAGGATAAATGCAGACTGTGATGTTCTACTTTTGTTCCATGTTACAACATGAGGGCATCATGGGGGGTTATCCTGCCTCTGTGGTTGCAGAAAAGAGAGTGTTTTCCATTTGATATGCACATGTTAGATTTTGAGCTGGAAGACTGTAGGTTAACTCTGTGTTTCTGCTTCCTTTTTCAGTGGTTAAGATGATGCTGGAGGAAGCTTCTTGTTTACTGATGGAAGGAGCCTAATATCTCTTTAAGTCATCTTGGGTTAATATTTTGAGTATAATTTAATTTTCCTGTTTTTTCTCTGTGTGCTTTTCCAGATCTGGAAGAATTTGGGTTGGCTTTTTGTTATCAGTCATCTCTTTATCCCAGAGTTTCAGCATTTTCTCCAGTTGGTTTCCACTGGCAGCTTTCCCTTAAGCTGCTGTTATTGTATCTTTCGTGCCATTGTCTGTGTTGTGAAATGTTAAGCAGCTTAGCCACGACTGTTTAATTTCTCTGTTAAAGCTGATGTTTTTGAATAGACTTGGCTTGCTTAGCACCTCTCCGGAGTTGGTGGACGTCCTCCCTTTACTCTTTTGGTGCAGGCTTTCACTTTCTAGGTGACAGCAGATTTCTGGGTCAGGTCCCTGAATTTAGAAGGCATTTTCTTTTAGCTTCTTTCAAAAACTACCAGTTTAGTGTAGTTAACAATGTAATTCTTATTTTCAGGCTGTATTTTTTTTCTTTTCAGTTTATTCCTCATGTCAGCTGGTGATTTCTCTGAACCAGTGCGTGAGAATTTGAATGTGTTGTATCGTCTTTCCTACAGAGATATCTCTTGCTTCTGATTTCTGCGTCTCCAAAATTCATTTCCATTGTGGGAAGTGATTGGTGTACAGCCTAAAACATGTCAATTCTGAATTGTGCTGGATATGCATCTTGCAGTCCATAAAATCTTTTATTGATATTGATCTGAAATTGCTGCTGTAATCGTATTTAGTCCTCCCGCGTGGATTTCTCTCAGTACTTTTTATTTTGCCTTTCTAAAGTTTGGGTTTTGTTCTTGCTTTGCATGAAAAGTAATCAGATCAGATGTCAGCTGCACTACACACTTTAATATCCTGGATAAGTTGAGCTACGTTTTCATTCCAGTAGACGGGTTTTTAATCTGATCTATGGGTAGATATCTTACTAGAGGAATGAATATTCCACCAACAAGAAACCCCAGAGCGATTCTGTCAGTCTTTTGCCGTCATGACTTTTTAAAATTATTTTTATTTATTTATTTACTTATTTATTTCCAGGTATGCTTATGAATTTCATGCTGGTTGATGTCTGGCCTCTCCAGTGTAAGCAGGTGTCATGGCTGAGGACCCTGTCGCAGTTTGCAGTAAGATTCAGCAGCACATTCATTTTCCAGTGTGTGGAATCCTGTAATTGTTGTTTTCCTGTGAAAACATGTGAAATGCAGAAGTTGGCTGCTAATTGGCTCCCAGTCCACCAGCAGCATTTCAGCATTAGAAATCCTAGTTAAATGTTCTTTCTGTAGGGAGGGAGAACCATTTTCCCATCTTGTTTCATCATGTCTATAATGAATTCTTGTATTTAGTGGTATCTTTTAACCTACTCCTCAACATCAACATAAGCTGTGGATTTTGAGAACACACTCCTCTGTTTTCTGTTACTTGTGTAGCTTATGACCTTGCTGATTTCTAGTATTCCAGAGAACTATAATTGTAGCTGGTAGAGAACCACTCATTTTGGAAATTGCTGTTGCATTTGGAATATGTAACTGCTGCTCTGTGCCTTCCCCAGCTGTGTGGTGCTGTGCTGCAAATAAAAGGGGAGATGGGAGCACTCCAGCATCCAGTTTTGTCAGCCAGCCTCGCCTGAGAAGTCATTGAAAGGGATTTGACTAACCCAGGCAAGGAGAGGCTTGCAAAGTGCAGTAGAGATGAAAACATTACTTGACAGGTAACTACTATGAGTGGCAGAGCATAGTAGCTGTCTTCAGCTGCTTGTGAATGTCCACAGGCACAACTGACTTGTCAAAGACTCCTTATCCAGATAATTTCTCCAAAGGCTCAATCCTTGAGATACTCCTGTAGCATGGTTTGTTGCAGAGCCAGCCTTGTTCGGGTTGCTCAGTTAACCTGCCCTACTTGGGTACCTCTGTTGGCTTGTCAGGTCAGCTCATTCCTGAGGGTGATTGGAAGCTGGTGGGTCTGAAACACAGAAAGTTACTTGCTTTTTTGTGTGATCTTTCCTCTCTTCTTGACCTGCCTGGTTTGGCTTAGCCTATACTGGAGAAAGTTGTAGCTCTTGGTGTAGCTTGGGAGGTTCCCATGATGTTCTGTGGTCTCTTCTGGTGTGTCCACATGTAGATCCTCAGGAAGATACCACTGGCCCAGGTGATGTTAAATACCAAATTACATCTTTCTCTACTTAGAGAAGGATGCTTTCCCATTCCTGGTTGTGCTCAGTCCTTTTATACAAAAAGTAGGCACTTTTGAGAGTGGTCATGATTGCATAATTTTTATACTACTACTACTACTACTATTATTATTATTATATCCAGCTTTGTGTGCATGGCAGGAAAATACCCGTCCATACTGCAGTTGTGAAGTTTGTGTATTAAGGAAGTCAAAAATGATAATTGACTTGCTGTCATGTCATATAGGATGTTGATCTTCAGTCCAGTACCACATATAGGTTTCTTGGCTGTCATTCTAAATCTGTAAATACATATAAAGCTGTATATATGTCATATATTTAAAAAACAGGGAGCGTCTCCTGAATGTAGCAGGAGTATTATTTGAATGTCTTTTTCATTTGTGTGACAGGGAATTGCAGTGGAAAAAATGTGCAGGCATGCATCTCCAGCTTTCCTTGGGATGTTGGACAGTGTTACAGATTAGTGATAACACATGTAATCACAGGTTGAGATTCTGCTGCAGGGGATAATCTCTTGTTTGTTACATTGAGCATTGAGTGCTTTTTCTTTCCTTAGCCTGCTTTTTCAAGGGTGCCTTTCTGGGGTAGACGAAGCCTAGTTTTCCTTTTATGAAATCCCAGCTGGTGATTGCTGTTAGCAACACGTTAACACATTTCCACAAGCTTGTACCTGGTTTAAAAAAAA
>VYZP01018123.1:4208-15848 GCA_013400635.1 Hypocryptadius cinnamomeus | reverse complement strand
TTGACATGACTCACACTTTCACCTGGGAGAGGAGAGGCTGAGACACTCCTGGGGAAGTTGGGCATGTGTTGCTAGCATTCAACAAGCATAGAGCTTCTGAGAGGAGCCTGAGAAAATGCTGATATTTGAGGGCTTTGTATGTTTTTTTTCTTTTTTTTCTTTTTTTTTTTTTTTGAAGCTACAGTACAGGCTCTACAAATGTGGATACACTACAAAGAGTACAGATGTGACACCCTTCAAAGACAGTGTCTCATGTCCCAGTGGAGGTCCGAAATTTATGAATATTGCTATTTCTCTTTCATTTTTAGTCAGTTAAGCCTTAAGCCTTTTCCACCAGTACTCTGAATCCAACCTGCCACAGCACAATGATAATGCTTCTAAAGTGAGCCTGTCCAAACTAATTTCATTGTCCTTGTTGAGTGAAGTGCAACAATTAAGCAGACAGCACAAATGAGTCCAGATAAATACAGTATTTACAATTATTTCAGTTTGGATAATCTAATGTGATATTCATTGTGCAGCTAAGAATTATGTTTCTCAGTGAGGAGGGGCTGTCATTCAGTACTCTTGTTGGTGGGATGTAAATTCAGAGTAACTCCATATGCTCTTGCAGAGTTTAAGCTTCTTTACATCAGTGCAGCTCAAATGAGAATCTTGTCCTCTTTCTTTAGATGCCCTATACAGCTGAGTCCCTTCAGCTGTGCTTGCACTTTAGAGATACAGCCAAGGGAGCTCGAAGGTCATTTTTTTTTTCTATTTTGTTTTTTTTCTGATTTTTTTTCCCTGGGCCAGGGTTTTGTTGTTGAACTCGCTCACTTTAGGGACTCTAGCTTTCTCTGAGTGCCTCTTGACTCTCCAGCACTGAAACACTGACTGACAACTTGAGTTACCCTTCAGATCTGGCATTGCTGATGACTTTTCTGAATAGCACTACAATCAGATCTCCTCATTACAGGTGTTTCTCTTTCTTGGTATTAACACCTTGTGGCTGTGCCCTGCCTTTCCACCAATTCCAGCTGAAAACTCATAGCAATCCCAGTTGAAAGGCAAGAGATTTATACCAGCGTATCAACGTTAAAAGGCAGATTTCTGCTACTTTCTGCTTCATTTCTTTGCAGGACACATTGCTTCTCGTTCCCTCCTCCCTGTCTCCCCCTTTGCTCAAGCAGATCACACTGTGTTGCTGGGCAATTTTCACCCACTTAATCACATTTGGGCCCAGTGTTTTTCCTGCAGACCCTGGAGTGTGCAATGCTTAGGCCTTGGTTATTANACCCTGGAGTGTGCAATGCTTAGGCCTTGGTTATTAGTTTACACAATATATGAAGCCCATTAGAAGAGGATAATCAGGGCTTGGAGAAGGCCACCTCACTCGTTATCTGAGGAGGTTATGTTAAGCCTCTGTAGTTATTAATCATACTTTCCCATGCAGATAGCTGAAGATTAAGAGTCACATTTATCCCCTTTGCTCCTCATTCTTTTGCACTGATGTGCAAACGCTCTTTATAATCGTTGTTATTACGGTTATTCATAGCCCATCCAGTCAGCCAGCACAGCTCCTAAGATGTCACTTAAGTCTTGCACCTATCTGAGGTGGCCTGATGATGCAGAGCAGAGCCACTGGAGGTCTCTCCATTTGAAACTCAGAAAACATCCTTGAGAGTCCTAGAAAGTCTCTGCTAGCTGTTATTGAATTGCAGTATCTTGTCCAGAGGCCAAGAGAATTCTGAACAGAAGCCGACACCATTATAAGAGCCAAGTTTAACAGCAACCCTCTTGATTTCACTTGCCTTGCTTTTTAATATCAGCTCTAACCTTGAACTTTGACTAAGATGATATGCTACCTTGTGGCTTTTTGAAACCTAGCCTAATGCCCTTTTAATCGAAGTGAATGATCCTTTTTCCTTACTTCATTTTTAAAGCACTTAAGTCAACTTGGATAAAATCAGAACTGTACCAAGTGGACCCAACATTGTTAAAAAAAACCCAAAAAACAACAGTTTAAAAATGAAAGTGTTTACTCCACCACAGAATTTTTTTCCCGTAGAAATATCTTTAGGTTTTCATCACTCTCTTCCTGATATCCTGTGTACACAAAACAACTCCCCAGAAAAACTTCTTTAAAAGCCAAGTAGTTGAAGCTTTTTCTCCAATGGTTCTAGTCATGGAGCCTTTGGTTCAATAAAATTAAAGTTAAAACAACAGCTAACAACTAACACCATTCAGCATTCAGAGGTTGCACAACCATCCAGTCATAGATCACATCAGTGTACAGCTACTTCCCATGGCTTGCACACCTATTTCTTTCCTTTGTGTCCACTACCAGCTTTGCATAAGCTCTCCTCTAATTTTTTTCTTGTCTCCCTTAAAGAAAACTGGTTTTCTGTGAGTGGATTTAGTTTCTGAAGCAGCAGCCATGTCAGTGACATGCAGAAATCCAAAACTATGGAGACCATAGTATCTATCATGCACATTTAAAATCACCATTCATCCAGTTGTTAAAACCTGGATTTACTCTTTGAACCTGGAGTGTGAGTTACCATATATGCTTTTCCATCCTAATATTGTTTCTCAATCTATGAAAAAAGGCAAATTTCCAGAATGAACGCTTTGTAACATTTCTCCTTTGACTGAAACAAATAAAACTCAAAACTCTGATTTCTCCTTAAGTCTATCTCATCCCCAAATGCTGTGCTTATATACCAATTCTGCATATCCAGAGGAAATCAGTACTGCTGCATTGACTGAGAGGCCCACTATTCTCTGTCATCTCATGATCTCACTTCTCCTTTCTTCTCTCTTCTTTTTCTTTTTTTGTATTTTTTGTCTTCACCTAGACAGCATGCTTGATAATGCATAAGACCTTTGCTAAAGCATTTAGAGGATTATGGTTTTTTTTTTTTTTGGTTGGTTCGTTTAGGGTTGGGGGAGGGGTTTGGTTTTTTGTAGGGTGGATTTTTTTGTATTTTTTTATTATTATTTTTAATGAAAGTATTTTCTCTAGAAAATGTCAATTCAAGACCTTTTCATTTGAGGGATCATAGTGGATTTGATCATGCATTTATGTGAAGACTGAGTTTTGGATCTGATAGAAAATTCTTGCTCAAATGAAAAGGCCAGAAAAGCAGAAATCAACCCAAACAGGCAGGCATGACATTTGCTTGACATACGTAGCTTCCCTGATACAAATCCCTGCATTACCTAATTCAAACTAAAAAGTGAACAGACACTGGCTTTTCTCTGCCCTCCCCAGCTAAATTTCCTAATCACCTGATCCCTGACTATTTGAAGATATTTGCACACATGCTTCCTTTATTTTCTCTTCCTCTCCCTCCATTTTTATAGAAATAACTACGTAATTTTCTGGAAATGCTAAAGACTTTTTTGAGTGAATGAATATTTTGGTGTGGTTCTTTGGGGCACAATACCAGACCTGGATGATTTTAAGATGAATGTATAGGTTTCTGACATGCAGTGATGAGAGGGGACCAGGCACACAGATGGAGTTTGCTGCACAGGACCTCAGGCTTCATTAAAATCTTGGCAGATCCTCAGTTGCCTCTGTACAAACCGGTCTCCTTTGTCCTCTCTGAGGTGGGAAATTGAGGCTGTGAGAAAGTGAAGAGAGAAATACCTAGAATAAAGAGCAGTTTTGAGGGCTAAACTAGAACTAGGATTTCCAAACTCTAGATTCAACACTTGCCTACATAACAGAATTCAACAAACCCACCTTTGCCTTGATATCCTAACTACGAAATGGAGTTAATTAACCTTCCCCCAACATTATCTCTTTGATTGGTAGACATTTAGAGTCTTCCAGAAAAGTATTTTTCCTTTCGTATGCATCTGTGTTTGTGTACAGTGCTTAGCAGTGACATCTCCTGCTTTTGACTACAGTGTCCTAGACACTCCTGTGATGCTGACAAAGGATGATAACAGTTGGGAGGGAAAAGCTCCCTTCCAATATAAGTTGAAGGCTCAGGATGATTCTTGCCTTTCAGAAGGGAGTTGCCTCTCTTCTCTTTCTCATGATTGACCTGAAAATAAATAGAGAAAGAGTGACATTCTTACTAGTGCTTTATTTTTATATATTTATTTTAAGAAAGGAGAATTTCTCTTAGACTCATGCTGCACTTGTCCATACTGTATTTGACATCTGTGATAAAATTTGGGTCAGATACACTTGTCGATAAAAAGAGGCATCCTACAAACAGCCCTGTGCTTGCATTAGGGTCATGTCAAGAATAATAGAGACTATTGTCACTGCAGTGAACCTCTGCATCGTATTAAGTATTCCTCACTTCTCTCCTCTCTGCATCTCTCCAAGATATAATACAAGATGCCTATCATGTTCCACCACATCTCACCAAAGGGCACAGAACGGGGAGATGGCTAGCAGGAAGCAAAACTCATCCAAGTCGCTCCAGCATCAATAAGCACAGGGAAAAACGGAGCATCCGTTGTCTTCCTTGATCATGTCTCCTCTCCACTTCTGTGGATGAGAATTGCAGGAAAACATTGCTTTTGTCAAGAGGAATTTCAGGTTCATCTTGTTGTTTTTAAGCACAAGGTGTATGTTGGGGTTGTTTTTGTGAATGAACAGTGTCCTGGGGACAGATGAAGAAATCACACATATGAAAGAGATGGTCCTAGGCAACTTCCTTTCAATGTTTTTTGCTTAAGGTTTCCCATGCTGCTCACAGGTACACAAACATCAGACACCTGTATGTGTTTTAATTGTGTTAATATATGTTCTACATGCTTTGTCTTAGCAATGAGATTTCCTGCTACTTCTCTACACTGTCCACCAACACCAGAAAAATTCATGTGCTATCAGGGACCTGCACCCACCTCTGACCTGTTCACATCCAGAGATGGCCCTTGGTCTTGACTGCCTCATACATCTTTCCCTGATAGTTCTGGATCAACACCCACAGCAGTGTGGCGGCTCAGGAGTACCTTTGTACAGTAATCTTTTTGTTTATTAGCACATTTGTAGTGATCAAGAATACTTTCAACACTGATCCTCAATCAAGCCTCTTCCAATTCTGGTGATACAAGGAGGGGAGACAGATTTCATTTCACTTGTGCCTCAGAAAAGACTTAGAAGACAGGTTATGTATGTAAAGAAATTATTTGCTCTGAATTTACTGCCCAAAGTTGCTCTGATGCACTCTGCTGGACCTTTTCTGTCCCTGAATAGTGTTTCCTGGGATAGACAGCGAAATCTAGTTCACCCCAGAAGTACAATACCCAGCTCACCTATGTACAAAACCACTTTCCCTTGACCAACACATCAATAATTTAGTGTCATCCGCCTTGGCACCACACACCTGCACTTTCCCTCCCTTCCTGTTTCTCCTTTCTCTTCTTTTTCCAAAGCCTAGTGACATCCTTTGCTATATTTTAGGTGCTAGCATAGATCAAAGTCCTCTCAGGATCAAACATGATGCTGCATACAATCCTTATGGTAACAAACAAGGTCTTTCACTGACAGAAACACATTTGTGTGCTGAACTTTCAGCAGCCTATTGGACTTGATTCAAGGGTACCTTTTGATTTCACACAGAAATCTCTTCTGCCCTTCCCCCCAGTTCTTCAGGCAGAGGGGGAGGGGAAAAAATCCCCACTCCGTTTGCCTGGAAGAAAAGGAAGAAGGGCTTTCTTGAAACTTTGGGGAGAGATTTAATATTCCCATGCTGTATGCTTTATTTGTTGTATCAAGTAGCAGACAGAGACCTTTAACAAAGGATGAATGTATCTAATGTAAAAAGCAAGAAAGAGAGAGGACTCAGACACTTGCCTGAGTGTTTCTTACGTCATTCTGATGGTATTTTTTAATATCTTGTGGTCCCCACTTCCCAATAAGGTCTTTCCTGTTCAAATATCCCTTCAATACAACCTTTGATGTTTGAAGTGACAGGTGGGTCCAGAGTATGTTTTGAAAGTTGGATAAGTGGGTTTCAATACAGGATACTAGTTACTATGGGCAACTATTTCCTATGAGTCCTGTCTTTGTACAACTTCAAGCAGACCTTCAAAAGAGATGAAGTGAAAATATAAGTATTAATGTACAGTTTTCTGACTGGCTTGTATCTTTTGTATTCTATCTCTTGGGGCTTCTGAAAAGCTCTCTGAAAATTTAAGTGACGTAGATGCTGAAAATTGAATGCAAATACTAATTTTGCAAATCCCATCTGTAGAGGTTCACTTTAGTTTCCAGTACTCTGAGAACGCTCTTCGCTGCACAACTTAGGGTTTTGCTGTGTTTTATTTTTCAGACCATTTGATAAAAATCCCTTTTAAATTATTTTCAAAAGACAATTCTGCTTGAACCTTGGGAAAAAAAAATCCCAACAACATATTTTCTTTGCCACTTTCTATACACTCAGAAAAATGGAAAAGTAAGGAATGCAAACAATAAGTAATACCCCTCTCCACGTTAATGGAAGAAAAATCTATATTTTTGCTAGAGAAAATAATTGCTGATTAATATTTCTGAACAAAAAATCTTCATAGTCCATAATTTGCATTCTATTATTAAAAAATCCATCAGTAGAAAGCTCTTCTTAAAAATTAAGTTCAGGAATGTTACTGTTTACTCATAATGTTACTGGGTTTGGAACTGTTCTGGTTCATCCTGAATCACAGAGATGGAAAAAAGCACTTACTTATAAGTGGCATACAGATGAAACATATTACTTTCAAGAAGAAAATTAGAAATCCTCCCTTGATGCTCACTTCATCAGGGTCTGTTTATTTAGCAGGAGAGTCTTAGTTTCATTCCTAGTTGATATTTCTTCTCTGATTTTGAAAATCCACTCTTCTTAGGGTACAAGTAGCTGGCTCACAGGTCCTCAGAAGACCTGAAAAATGTAGATCATATGCTCTGAAAAACTGTTTGTCAGGAAGTAAGAACACGAACCCACATCAGTCTGTGATTATCCATTATGGGATCACACACTTGCTGGCTTGCCTCAACGGCCTCTCTTCTGGAGTGCATGCAGGATAAATAGGTGCTAATTTCCTTGCTGCATAGAGTGCATTTTCTGTCTTGTCTGAAGAGAGGAGGTGCTTGTTTCCCCCTGAAGAGTTTCTTTGTGTATTGGTTTGGATGAGACAATCAGGAAAGAAGGTCCTCTAATCACCACATACTCAAGTGAGATGCAGTGTGCCTTTCTCTCCCACAGTTAATTCCTTCAAATTCTTTCCTCACAAAGTAAAATAATGTTTAATTTTCCTTCCCAAGAAATATCCCTGCTGGTCATTACAGATAGCTGATGTGGTAACTCAGATGCATGAGAAACATCACAGAAAAAAAAATCAGCAAAATAATTATGAATTCACAAACTGGAGTGAAATTTCAAACCTCCACAAGGCAGGACATGGTTAGCCAAAACAAATCATAGTGTGTACATATGCACTCTAATATGAGGAAATATGAGTAATACATGGGAGGCTTAGAGAGACTTGATGTGGACTCCAACAAGTACACTGAAAATCTCACAAATATTCAAATCCATTCCAAGTGCAACTTTCCACCTCTGGATGATAATTTCATTGCCTTACCTACCTTCAAAGAAATAAATTCAAGCAGAAACCTAGAAAAACTGTGTTATGGGAAATATGGAATTGTTAAATGGAGTTAAAATTTTACTTTTTTTTTAAAGGAATGCACTCATAGTTTTTCAGATTCTCTGTGAAAATGAGCATTACACAAAAGTACATTGAAGCAATTTCATGTAATGAAAACAGCTTCATTTAAATGAAAATACTGGTGTAATTCTCATTAAGATTTAAATTTATGAAAAATAACCCAAAGAACAATCTTAAAGCGATTTAAAAGAAAAGGAGGACCCTTGATAAACCGGAAAAGATCAAGAGGGGCTGAAACAACTCTCAGTGAGGAAGGGGAAGACACTAAAAAGAAGAGGTTGGTTACATTAAGCTCTCTAGATTATGACCCAGAATGGACTAGTTTAGCACAGTCTTCAAAGGCCAGGAGGCACTGACAACTTTTCCCTACACCCTTATTCATTACCACAGGAAAATCTTTCCAGGCCTAAACCTGCTCTGCACAACTGAGGCTGCTGAATCATCTTTCCTACCAGCTGCCAATTTCCTGATGAAGCTCAGGGTGCTGGGCTGCGTGAACTACCTTGTGATGTTTGGCTCTTGGGGCACCCAGCCAGACCTTCTGGTGACCCAGGGCTACAATCTCAATGCCCACCTTGGGCACGAACACAGTGATCTGGGGGACCACTTCTCTCTGGGGTAGGCGGGGAGCAGCAGGAACATGTTGGAGCCTGTGGGATCTACTACAGGAGGATGAGACACCCAGTAGCATATGGCCAGCGTGTGCACTCGCATTTCTGCCGGCTGCTGACTCACCGGTGCCTCCGCAGCCGGCGCTCACGTGTCTGCGAGAGGTCGCCTCTCTGTGTGGTGAAGCCCTACTGGTGTTTATTTGATGTCATCCTGGGAGTCCACAGTTTTAAGCGGTTGTGTGGAAAAACCAGAGGCTTTCTGAAGTTGGAATTAAAGCACAGTTTTACTATTCCAAAGGGAAGACAATGAGGAGGCTCTTCGGGCTTTGTCTGTGGCTGGTTTTGATCTCTCTCTCTGTGAATTAGTCAATTACAAATGACTCATTTCAGTGCAGAGAACCCAAGTTAGTACTGGGGGAAGGGATGAAGTTGATTGGATTTTCTGTCAGTATGTGGGTAGATTTTTCTTATATATGTGTTCAGTATCTGTTTTGTTCTGCTCTCAGTTGGAACCAATGAAAAGTTTTCATCTGGATTCCCAGAAAGTAGAGCTAAGTCAAGGACACGATAAACCTCTCTTTTCATGTGAGCTATCCATTATGTCCATTCCCAGTACGTGTGGGAGGAGGTGGAACAGGGCTTAGTAAGCTGATGGTAGAGCTCTTTTATTTCCAAGGATGTTGTTTTTCTTATACTGGGAAGCTGGTGGGAGTTCTGCAGTGAGTAGGTGAACACAATTCTCAGAGGCTGGCTTGGTAGTGGCAGACGTGCAAGTTAAACTGGAAAATGCAGTCATGTGATTTGACTTTTAGATGAAGCTAAAGTGGGAGCAATATTCTGGTATTGCAGTGTTTTTGCGTGAGCTCATTGATCTCAGCCCCTTTATCCAATAACAACCCTTCCCCAACTCAAAACCCCTCTCCCCAGGATTTGGTATTTGAGGTTAGCTGTCGGCATCCTTATAGACATTCAAGGCCATCCTAATATTTCCTAAGTGCATTCTCACTGTCTTTTTCCCATAGTTCTTTGATGTTTTATAGTGTAGCGAGACCTGATGCATGATCCTTCATGGTACAGTCAGTTGTCCTCCAGAAAACAGAATGGACAGGGGGAAGGAGATTATTGCCCATTTTCAGTCTCACCTGAATGTTCCAAAACTATCTTTGTGAACAATCAGCCGGGTGCTTGAAGTTATTTGAATTGCTGATTTGTACAAACCTGATTAAACTGAGCCTGAAAGCAAGATTCCTGCCTCCCTGTAGCGCAGGGAGATGTCCAGATGACTGTGGCACTGCTTCATGAGCTGGGTAGGGCTTTATAGCTGCTCAGATGCTCATCTGTAGCCAGTATGGCTACAAGCTGCTTACCTTTGGTAGCACACTTTCCTGGATCACTATTCTTTACATCTCCAGAGCAGTTATTAACTCTTTGAATTCCAGTTCCCACACCTAATAGCTCATCTTGACAGATGACATTGTTTCTTTTGTCAACGCTTGGCTGTATTTTCCAGGTGGCCTTCTGTGGAGAAGAAAAGTCAGGGAGCAATGTGGACATAGTATTTTTTTCAAGCACTTATACATAGGATGCTGTATATCTGGAAAGGAAATATTCAAGCCAGACTTTCAGGAAAGCACACCATGGGAGATGGAAATAAAGCAATGGGACTTCAGCATTTCTTCTTGTGCTTGGCAAAATAAAGCTGACCATTCTTGGTCTGAAGTAGACAGAAACAGAAAACCCATCCATGATTTTGGTTCTCAATGATCCTGGGAGGAAATGCCAACCACAGCCTGGGACATGAGGTTTCAAATTTGTTAACCGGTCTGCTATTAGAAACATAGATTATATTGGGTAAATCATTTTGCCTCTCTGAGTCTTGGGCTTTCATCCACAAAAGGAAGACAAAGCCCCTGAACTCTTTAGCAAAGTGGCATAGAAAGATCAAGTATTTATTGTCCAGTCACCTGCTCCCCCTGCACAGGAGAAATTCCAATTTTTTTCCCCTTAACCATTTCACTATTGTCAGATGCTGGCAAGAACTGCTAAAACACCGTTTTCCCACCTCTTGGCTTTTGAAAACTGTAAGCCCTTAAAATAAATTTGAAAAACACCAACCAAGCAAAAACCTGAATTTGTCATCACCTGGTAGGTCTGGATAGGGCTATTCATGAGAACAATCCAAAGGCCTTCACCTTGACTTCCCAACATAGTTTGATGTGATTTTAATCTGATTATTAGACTCTTGATACATCTTGCAAGCTTGTAAAAGATTCATTGCTGGCAGAAACATTTTCGTTACTGGGGAAACTTTTTGTTGTTGTTGATGTATGTGTTGCCTGCCATAAATACTCATCCAAGAGCCAAAGGTCGTTTGGTAGCTGCTTAGCAGCTTCACTTTCTGAAATGAAACTCGAGTGTGTTGGATCAGCAGCAGAAAGCTGGGGGTGTAAAATAGATGAGGGAAGAGCTGTTCTGTAGCATTGAAGCAGCCAGATTATTTTCTGTCTTTTTTATTTGGTTTGGTTTGGGTTTTTGGGCATTTTTCTTGGTTTGTTTTGGTTTGTGGGTTTTTTTTTTTTTGCATTTTGGGGGTTTTTTTGTTGTTCGTTTTTTGTTTTGTTTTCATTTTTTGATTTTTTTTTTATTTTGATGTTGAATATTCCTGTTCTTAGTTTTGCTCTCTATTCTTCTTCTTAATGTTTAAGTCAAGAAGTGCAAAGTGCAGAAGGGATAGCCTTGCTACCCAAACCTTGTGTTTGCTTACAGTTTATTTACAGAGCTGCATAGTACAGCCTGTGGCATTAAGGGATGCACTCCCAATGCCATGACCTTCTCCTGTGCTAGCCCAGGGGATTTGTCTGCAGAGCAGCAGATGCAAATTTGGGCTTGTTTTCTGGGCTAACCAGAACGATTTGGTAACCAAGGGCAGTGGGTAATCAAGCCTTGACTTAGAAATTTCACTATGTGTAAAGAAACGAGGCTGAAGAAAAAACTGAGATTCTGTTGTATGCTTGGCATGCAACGTAAATGAACCCTGAATAAAAAAAAATTAAAAATCGGTTTAGCCCTATGTCCATTGAGTTCTCAGTTTACTTTTATAAAGTCTACTTCTGTAGTTACTAATTTCTGCTAGGGCTTGCAATATCTTTAAAAAACCTCTGTGACCCACATGACACAGCACATCAGATTAGGTGGTACAGCAGCAAGTGCTCACTCTAAACTTTTTAATTTATTTTATTTGGGGCACCACCTTAAACCTCTCTGGATCTCTGAACTTCCCTCACAGAGGGTCTTGTTTCTGAATCTTCTGAATCTTCAACAGTTGTGATTTGGTGTCAAAACTGAGGCAAAAAAATTGGCACTGTTGTAGCCA
>VYZP01018122.1:0-20923 GCA_013400635.1 Hypocryptadius cinnamomeus | reverse complement strand
TGGAAGCATAAAGGAAAAAGAAACCTCAAGATGACTTACAAAAGCAAAAGCCAGAAAATAAAATTTAGTGATGGAACAATTACAAGCATGACACATTTCACACAAAACACATCATCCAAGCTTGTGCCTAGCAAAAACTGGGCTTTATTTTGGGAGAGTGGGGCTAATGTTGGCGAAGTAAAGGTGGAATACAAAACTGAAACACTAAAAATTCCTTGGCTCCCATTTTGCTATAGGAGAATAATTACAGTTGTCATTACTAGCTGACCTGAGACATCACAAATTAAGATACTGTTGCTAATGTTTAAGGTAGTCTCTCCAGTGTCAAGATCCATTTTCTATTTGGCAAATGAAAGATTAAAACTGTTACAGAGTAAAATTAATTGTGAGACACATGCAATAGCTTTTCAACTGTTACTTCAGACATCTGACAAAAGATGAATCATTCTAGTCACCTGAGTAAGATAAAAGTCAAAACACAGCAGCATTACACAGCTCCTTGGAAAACTCAAACACTGCATTGGCTTTCATGACTTTCATTCTACAACAGTGAGTCAAAGAGACATCCATTTACTGTCATTGTTACCAGTGACACAATGCCAAAGCTCCAATTTTGTTTTGCCGACTTTCTATATTAGAAGAATTTCAACTTTAAGGCATTTTATCTATTACCAGAGAAAGAATTAAAGACATTTTAAAGGCCTCCAATACCCAAATCACCAAATACTTCAACCATGAAGATGAAACCACCTTTTTCCAAGATAAATGTTTCAAACATATTTATTAAATTCTAAGTTATTTAACTGAACTTCCAAATGCTGTTTGGGCTAAATTTAGAATAAGGAGTTAGCACATTCGACGTATGCAATAGACTACAGATACACAGACATACAGATATATATATGTAAAGTTGGTTAAGTACTCAGGACAGAAAAGCTTGTTTTGTTATGTTTTGCTTCTGCATCGCTCTATTTTCGAATCCTCTGGCCATAGCACACACATATTCTATTACATGTGTTCCTCTCAATCAGCTGCATCCTTGAAGAGGTACTTTCCATGCCTAGACTTTCTTAACATATCAATCTATTGCAAAGATAGGAATAAAAATAAATAAAATCACACTTCTTGAATTTAAAGCAGTTGGCTATCATTTATAGCATAGTAATTGCAAAAAAGAGAAAACGGAGATTGAAAAAATAAAGAACTGAAAAAATGTAGTCACATGTGCTAGAACAGTTTAAAATTACACAATTACATGTTATTCCTCCCTTCTGCAAATTCCATATTAAACCAACAGGATATAGAGTGCCCATCCATACAGCGAGCCACTATTTTAAATAAATGTAAATAATACTATGTAAAACAGACTGGAGGAAAATAGTTATCCTACTAAGAAAACCATCAAAAATCAATAATCAAGCCAAACTCACATCCTCCATTGCAATGTAGTTTCCCAAGGAATTTGTTTGTTTAACTGAGGGAAGTTATGAAAAGGTGTTTTGCAATCCTTCATGGATTATCAGCTGAAGAAAACTTGAACATGCTCTTTTACCTAACAAACTAACATAACCCATAATTTGACTGCTGCAGAAAATTATATGATAAGCATTGTAACACCCGGAAGAAATTATCATTTACAGTTATTTATGTTAGATGGGCTCTGAAAAAGTAACATTTGATACTGGACTTGGGTCCCCCACAGCAGACAGACATTTTAAATACCATTTCCTGCTCTTAAAGCACTCATGTACAAATACTCAGTTATTCCTTGTTTAAAACAGACCATTTCTTTTTTCTAAAGCGCAGGAATATTGCCTCACATAATAGCAAGCACTTTTGAAGTATAGCAAGTATTTAATTCTCTAAAATGCCAAAGGAGCTTTTACTCTGGGAAAGCAGCAGTAAGTTGGGAAATACAGAAACTGATCTATTTTATTCTTATCTATATCCTTAAATTCATTCCCCAGGCTGCTTCAACTTATGTAAGGTGTGGTGCAGCATTAGGGTCAATTTCACAGTACCCCTCCAGCCCACAGTACCCCTAGCAGCTACCCACACTATAAACACCTCAGTTTGATTCTCAGCAACAGCTCAGATGAAGACCACAAACTTTGCTCAGCTATGAGGCCGGAAATGCAGTCTGTGTGCTGGACATACCATAAAAAGGCTATAGCAATTCATGTAAGTAATATATCCTAAGTTCACTTTGCTCTCCAAGCAAGTAGTGAGACTGATGGCTCCAAGGAGTTTTGCTAAAGGAATTAATAATAATAAAAACATTGTCAAATACCCTGCTACAGGGTGCAGGCTCCACAGGCCCCAAAAGTAGCAGCTTTAATAGCTTTCCTAAGTAGAAAGAAGCCCTCAGGAGTAGCCCTAAATGTCAGTACAAATGTACCTCAAAGGGCTTTCAAGAATGGAATTTTCAAAAATTCAGGAGGAAACTCTGCAACATATACACAGTTAGACATTCAATGGAAAATAACCTGACTAAATTAGAGGAGATTCTTGTGGAACAGCAAAGACACCTCCCTAAACTTAGTGTCCCATCAATCCACTTAAAACCTATTAGTTCCTACAGGATTTTGAATTTCCTTGCTAACTATACTAGCTAAAATTTTTATTCTCCCCTTCCCCCACCAGTTCAACATGAGACAGATTCAAAAACATGAGTATTAGGATTACAGGCTGCTAGAACTAGAGACTATTAGAGAGAGCTATGATAGGAAGCAAAGCTAACCTTTATAAGCCACTCTAACCCTACGTAATCAAATCAAATTTCTGTTTTAAAAACTGAACATATTAAGCTGTTCAAATAATAGGATATCTGCAAAAAAAAAGTCCATTCAAGGATTTTAATTGTAGCATTTTTTCTAGTTAGTCAAGTGTTTGGGAGTGTTTGCTGAAGACCATTAAAAAAAAACCATGGCATTAAAAGCTAAACTTGATGGTTCAGTTGACCCGGCCTACATAAAACATTTGGATATGCTTTCTTTTTCATGTTTCATTCTGCTATCCATAAATCAATAAACGGGTCAACACTTTGCAAGCATTCTATCTCACCTCATATGTATTCCACAAGAAGTCTGTAGGGAGTCTCTGTACTCAACCATACCCTGCACATGTTTTATGAACACTGCCACTCCTACCTATCATGCATAACCCCATTACTGCACCCACATGAAATCTGATGAGGTGTTCACCCCAATTACAAGTAGTGCAAGTGAGGAAAGAAGCACTACGTGCTAAGTAAAGATGGTAGTAGACAATAGTAGATACAGAGCAGGGATTTGATTCTTGCATGTCTGCTATTTTATGAGGCCACACAGTGAACTGCTTTTCAGCTGCATCACTCCAACTCAACAAATCTAGCCTGAGGTCTCCCCACTCACGAAGCAGTTTCTGCTATGCCTTCAACTCTGTCCAGTGTTCTTTCACCAAACTATCCTCCTTCCATTACATTTCCAATATTTACCTACTTTTGCAATTTCACAAGCAGTAGAGAAGTCCAGTACAGTCAAGCACTTATCATCTTGACTTTACCACATCAACCTTACAGAAAAAATTTACTTTTCAAAACAGCCTCAAAACAGCTCCCTCCAAGTAGGTCAACAATACCTTATAATTGAGCAACCCCAAAAGACAGGCGAACCTGTGCTAACAGTTTCTCAGCCCATGCCATACTGCAATAGAAGTGATCAAAAAGATGCCTGATTTGGATCCTCCTCATTAAAGGGTAGGTGGTGGTGTGGTGGTGAAGCCTGGAAGACTATTCTCACAAAAAAATCCCTAACTTTTCCTTTCAGGAGCACACAGGCCCCACTGAATCAGATCTGGACTCTATGCTAGAATATTTTTCCTACTATAATAAAATGGCAGAAATGAGTTTGAGTTACCTGAAATTCTGTTAAAATTATTAGTATTATTACAGTAGAAAAACCCATTCAAATGTTAACAGTAAATATAATATTAAAAACTATATTTCAATAAAATAGAAATAGAGTACTTCTCACTTCACAGAATCAAAACACTCGTGAATGAAGAACATGTAGTAAGTTTTTAATATGAATCTCATGAAATTTGCAACATCCCAAAATTAATTCAAAGTGATTATACTCAAACTGAATTGGAATCAAATTCGTTCCTGAGGTCTGGAAGTTGTCTAAGATTATAAAGAAAAGGAATTGTTTTGGGAAAAACCCTAAAGTCTGTGAGAAAAGTTTCCTAAACAGATCCACATTTATGTACTTCACTTGAACAGCACTATGTGATGGGTGGAAAGGCTCCAGAAAGACAGATCCAGTTTGGAGACCAAAGTGGCTGTCATCTCTCAAGAATTCAATTAGCACATAATCTTCTATTTTCCCAGCAAGAGGCACTAGCAGGGAAGCAGTGGCCAGATGAATTACCTGGGTGGGCAGTGGTAATTGGTATTATCGACACTATCCTCTTTAAGCAGTTTTTCCCCCTCTCCTTATGAACACCAACTTAACACGCTCTTATTCATCTCTTCTTTCATCACCTGTTGCTCCAGTGTCTCAATACGCTCTGGTTTTATTTGTATACACCTTCCCTCTGACACTGAATCCCAGTTTATCCCCTAACATCAGCCACTATTTACATTCCCTCCCAATGTTCATATTCTTCCTCAAAACTAAGAGATTAAACTGTAATATAAAAACTGGTGGCAAACCAGCTCAGGAAACGAAAATGTTACAGTATTTCAACAATTTACCTCACTGAATTTACTATGAGTGCTTTATAGCAAGCAAGAAGATAAAAAACCAGACTGCACAGTGGGCAACAGAGGAGACTACTCCAGAAGTCAACTCAGATCAGGCAACTACAACACAAACCCACAACCACCAATGATTGATCAATCCCACACACCACTTTTTCTGTGTACTTCAGTAAAACTTTGAATTTTAAGGAAGGTTTCATGTCATATTTATAGATGCTAAATTATGTTTTTATTAATGAAACAAGTTTATAACAGCTCAAGGATCCATCTGGCAAACATGATTGATTTCAATGTAGCAAAACCTGTATACTTGACTGTGCCTGAGATAAAAATCTCAACTTCCTTTAACCTGCCTGTCTCTGAAACTCAAGCAATGACACTGACTTTAGGTTTATTTTCACCAGTTAATCCCCATTCACCAAACCCCACTAACACTAGATTATGGTATCAGTGATGAGAAAGTGGATTGCTATTATATTTATAAGCCATATTTGCTACCAGGACAATTATGTTACCTCAGAGTGAGGTACAATAAACAATGGTCACTCCTAACGGCAAGTAAAAAGCCGGTGGTTTGAGAGATCAATGCTGCTGGTTTGGAAGAGCCCAAAAATGTGTACAAGATTGTGGTAGTGCTCTTCATTACCAAGAGCTGGCAGGGATGTAGAAGACAATATGCACAGCAGGAGAAGGTAGGCAAATGGAACTGGCAAAGCCAGCACTGGTACATTATCTTGCACGTGCAAACTGGTAGGGAGAGGGTCTCATGCTCACACATATGAGCTTTGGTATTCCAGCCTAAGAAAGCTTTCGCTAAGGTAACTGGTATTAATCTGGCTTTTAGAAAGATGTTAAAATTCTCAGGGGAAAGAGAAGTTTGATCTCATGTCATGGGATATGATTAATGATTCAGATACAGTTCTCACACGTGTGACTTAATGGTAAGAACTGTACAAGCAGAATGAATGCACTATTTTGACAGTACTCCCTGAAGACTACTGATGTACCAAAAGTTATCATTTCACTTGGTAGCAGTATCAGAATGCAACAGTCTTGCTATATATATATATATCTATCTTATATGTATACATATGCACACATACAGATTATATTTTATACATATACACACATATATATATATACGATGCAAGCAGCCAAAAGAAATAGCATATGGACATGCTGGAGCTGTACTTTAGAAAACCTGTGCATAGAAGTAGCCCCTGTTCAAGGGCTCCATGATTTTGGTTGCCTTGGTTCTGCAGCCAGGTTGACATCTAAGGCAACATCTGACAGTAAGAACGTTCTCACTTGACAACTGAGTTAAATCCGCTGTTGTACTTTCATGTGCAGCTTTCACTCTGCACTTGTGTGTACACAGCACCAAAATTAAGCTCTTGGTCAACCCAGCTGCCAAACCAGCCAACAGATGAACCGGATTTCAGACATTAAATCTGTCCATTCCAATGTACCACCACTACCATGTTTCAAGTTCTTGGCCTTAGAAAGAAATCCTGGAATTAAATGCTGGAGGCCTGTCAATGGCATATGTCAGTGCTGCCTGACTTCACGTATCAGCTCACCTGACCTAGAAACTGCCAAGAAGTACACACATTTCTCAAAGTCTCTGGACCAGCTCAAGTATGGAAAGTAAACATGACATGGGAAAAAAATCAAAAAGTGAAAATACTGCACAAAATAGGTAGTCAGTGTAAAAAAAAAACCAAAACAGTAAACTTAGTTGTAATGTACAGGTCACAAGTTCTTAAGTGACAGCATGGTGACCTCAAAATACCAGTTTGGTTTTACCTTGCACTGGCATTGTATTTCAATGGAGATCAAAAACCAAACACTGTCCTCCCTCTACTGCCTTAGCCTATCGTACTACATTTGGGTCACTTCTGGAAGAAATGCCAACACAAGTGAGTCTCAGTGGCTGATTTTACAAAAGCAGAAAATCTCCTTTCTGTGCCAAATCAAAACCTAATTTTACTGTCAGAAAGGCAGGTCGAAAGGGATGTTAGGGAAAAAAAAAAAAAGTGGTATTTGATTCAATTAGTATGTAGAAAATCCAAGGCAATTCTGCCTTTCTTCCCACCCTTGGTGGTTTCATACGTCCATACCAGGAAACTGGATTCCTGAGTAAATGGGAAAGCTTTCTACACCTTAGAGGCAACAATATTTTTCAATTCAAAAGAATAAACAATTTGCCGAACGCTCCTCATTTTATTAGATATACCTCAGTTTCCTCTCTGGAGCACAAAACAAATACTAGAGAATAGGCGACTGACTTAACAACACACTACCACAAGAAGGTTGCAAGCAAGCAACAACAAGCTTGCAAAATATCCTATGCAAGCTTGACAGAAAAAGCCAAAAGCATATGCTGTTTCATAGCAATGTCTACAGCCACTGTCCTGAAAAAAAAATCCAGTTTACCTGAGAAGCTGCTAAAAAAGTAGTTTAAAAAAATTAGAAACAAAGCACTGCTATCATCAGTCTTTTCATAAGCTCCTTTCCCATATTACATTCAGACTTGTAAGACCCTTGCAACTATGAAAAACCATTCCCACCTAGCTACTCCGCACTGTTTAAGAGAGCAACATCANTTTCCCATATTACATTCAGACTTGTAAGACCCTTGCAACTATGAAAAACCATTCCCACCTAGCTACTCCGCACTGTTTAAGAGAGCAACATCATTTTTTACTCTTTCCAACAATTTTGCTGCTGCAATAGAGAAAGCCCTTTGTTTTCACTCAGTTTCTACCATTTTAGGTTCTCTTTCCTACTAATTAACTTAAGTGCATTTGCCTCTACCATTTCTGGCATGCAGCAACACGACACTGGCATGATTCTTGACATTTCAACTGCTTCTCACAGTCCTGCATTAAAATCAATGAGTTTTGTCAACTTCATCTATTCCCTAATTAACAAGGGTACATCCAGCAGCACAGGAAGCAAATGCCTTCTGTTTGTGTACTCAGGAGGATGACTTTGCATCAATTTACACACTGCTTTAAACAGGAGTTTATCTTTACAGCTAGATCATTACTATGAACTTAACTCCCACAGCACCATTTTAGTGTCCTTCAGGGCTTAGTAAGAAGTTACACAACTCAGCACTGTAAAATTTTCGTTTATCCAACAAGGATGAGTCTTGATTATAAAAATCAGATAAAACTGGCACAAAAATGTAGGTTGTATGCTTAAAAGTTTCCTCCATAATAGAAACTAAAGCCTTTATGCTTAAATTTAGAAGATAACTACTTCACAGGATACAAACTCAGGTTCATAGTCTCATTGTAGATGTGTTTAAACTATGCTCCCCCTCATTCCTAACTTTATTAATTGGAAGTCTGCACTACTTCCATTCATTTGTGTCTGCAGAAAAACACTTGAATCATGGGCAATTACTTGACATTTTGAAGATATTTTGAGATACTTGGCTTTCACATCACAAAGGTTTATTACTTCACACAGCATCTAAAAACAAAGCCATTCCTTGTTCTCTATCCACTATTCTGAGCCACGATTTGTGAATGGATTACATTAGCGGGTGGGGGGGGGAGAGAAGTGAGGGGAGAAAAGCCAACTAGAAAAGAGGAAGTTGTGCTTTTGAAAGTATCAAAGTGGAGTGCATGCTTTGCAGAGAAGTACAATTTCAGCAACAATTTCAGGTGAAATTTAACACAGAATATCTAGCGTGCATTTCAAAACGAAGCATTTCCTTCCTTCGTGCAATTAACAGTGAGACCCAAGACGTAAAATTTTAAATTAAAATCTGACAATTCACTATACTAAAGTCATCTCACCCTACTTAAAGTTCTAAAAACCCCACGGATCCCCAGGATGAAGTAACCAGTAATATAAAAATTCACTGTCACGTTTTTGCATTACAACAACCCTGCCCCACAAGTCTTGTCATCTTTCACTTCGCCTTGCTGCAAGGAACGAGCGCAACATTTCTTCATCTCATCCATAAAATGGTTTCGGTCCCCTCCAAGAGGGAAAAAGAACAGACGGCTTCTACAGGAGGGAAAGCAATCTTTGGAAAAATCAAGACGTGTGGGAAACAGCAAAAGTCCTTGGGCTTAGAAACGCAGCTTCGGAACACCTGGCAGTAAATCAATGTCACCCATTTCGCTCTAATCCCTCAAGTCACTTTTATGAAGATTACTTCCTGCAGTGCATTCCTCACCCTGCTCCCTCCCCGGCCGACAAGGACTCCAGTAAAGACCACTTCGGGAAGCCGCACCGCACACACGGGGCCGGCGCCGCGACAGCGGGACCCGGACCGGGGCGCGGGTCACGCCTGCCACAACTGTTTCGCTACCAGCCCGACTCCCGATTCCCTGCCAGCGCCACAACTTTCTTTCCCCGTGCCCCTCGGAGAGTCCTGCCGCAACTCCAAGGGATGCAGGGGAACTGCCGCCGCCCCGCTCCCGAGGTCTCCGCCGCAGGGGACACCCCAGCGCCGGCACCGCCGCTCGCTCCCGGCGATTCCCTTCTCCCGCGCCGCGGTGGCGACCCCTCACGCTCCCTCCGACCTGCCACGGCGCGTCCCGTCCGCACCCGCCTCCCTCTCTCTCTCCTTGCCTCCCTCCTCGGCTCCCAGGGCGGCCGCGGCTGCCGGCTCCCTGCGGGGAACAGGCAGGGGCGCAACTTCGCGGAGTGGCGGAGCAGGGGGCGGGCGGCGGGGCCCTCCCGCCGTCCCCGCGGCCACGGCGGAGGGAACCCGCGGGTCATGGCGCGGTGCTTTCCCGCCTCCCCGTCCCGCCCGGCGGCGGCGGCGACTGACCAGGGGTCGAACTCGTGGATGATGCTCTCGAAGCGGATGACGGCGAAGAGCCGGGAGCTGAATCCAGCCAGCCAGGCCAGGAAGAGGATGGTGAAGGAGAGCAGGGACTGCCAGCCTGCCGGCTGCGATAGGCCCCCCGACAGGCCGCCGCCCGCCCCGGCGCGGCTGTGGAGCGGCGCCGCGGAGTTGGCGGGGGGTCTGTGCTTGTGGTCGGGGGCCGAGTGCTCCGCCATGTTGTACCCGCGGCTCCCTCGCAGCCTCTCCCTCCGCCCGGCGCGTGCGGGGAGGAGGAGGCGGAGGAGGAGAGGAGAGGAGGGAGGAAGGGCAGGGGGCGGGGGGCTCGGCAAGGGGCGGGGCGGAGCCCGCCCGTTCTTGCTCGGCGCTCCTCGCTGACTCCCCGCCGCCTCCTGGCGCACCCGGGCTCTGCCGCTGCCTCCTCCTNTTGAGGAGGCTCTGCCAGGAGGGGGCCGCGGACGGGACCCAGGCGGGAGGGAAAGGGGCGGATCGCGTCTCCCGTCCTCCCTCCCTCCCGAGCGGGCTGTTTGACATTGCCGCCCCTCCGGAGCGGGAGGAGCTACCGGGGGAGGGCGGGGCTCCCAGGAGAAAGCGAGGGGGCGGGACCGATCCTCTCCGGTAGCGCCCTCCTAACAGGAACTCCGGTGACGGCCTGTCACGGAGCGACAGGTATTTAAAAGGGGCGGGTCATCCCCGAGTAGCCAATCGGAGCGGCACGGCTCCGCGCGCAGGGGGACGTCGCGCCCGGTGCCAGCCGTTGGGGCAGTTGACTGGCAGCCATTTAGCCCAATCGGAGCGCGGCTTGCGAGTCACGTGGGCGCCCCCCGGCACCGTGCCTGGGCGCTGCGGTGCGTGTGGGCCGGCGGGTGGTGCCGCTCCCGGCGTGCTCTGGAGCGGCGCGGAGCATGCCGGGAGTTGTAGTCCGCCATGCGGGGGCGCGGCGAGCCCCGGTAACTCCGTTTGTTAGGAATATTTATTTGTCCCGGTGGAAACTGCGATGGCTGGTGCTGAGGGATGTGGGAGAGCTTCGCCCTCATGCAGCTGAGAGGAGTAGCTTAGGGCAAGGTCAGGGAGAGCCCTGCGTGTGCCACTTGCCTCAGCTGGGAGCATTTTTACAGAATCCATCAGTGCATCAGTTAGGTTGGAAGAGACCTTTGAGGTCATCGAGTCCAACCTGTGGCCGAACACCACCACCATGTCAACTTGACCATGGCACTAAGAGCCAAATCCAGTCTTTCCTTAAACACTTTCCATTCCAGAGATGATGACTCTACCACCTCGGTCAGGCACAGTGACCAGCAAATAGACACCTTGACTTTTTTGGGAGGGTGGGATTGTTTGGGGTTTTTTTAATGGTCTTTTAGGAGTTTTCCCATTGAAATGCTATTTGGGAGCCTTTGTAACTTCCTCAAATATTTTGCAAAACCTGTGGCTGTAAGGAGAAAGTGGAGAAAACTGAAGGCTTCTGGGGTTGCACAGTCAATGGTGTTTGAGGCATGCTGGCCTTTTTTCTACCCTGAGATGGCAGGGGACAGCCTGCTTTTTGAAAAAGTATGATATTAAACACAGGCAGAATCAAAAACTACATGGCTCGTTGCACTGATCACACGAACAACATATGTTTTGTGGCTTTTATGCAGGACTTCAGTTTTGAAATTAAATAGCTCGGTGTTTGTTGTCTGAGGTTTGGGCATTCCCTTTGATGCACAAATGTGGCTCTTCAAAGGTCCTGAAGACTTGCAATTCAATTTCACTAGTATGGATGGGGACCATACTCGGCCTTAGTTGACTAATGCAATTCTAATTAGTCCTTGCTGTTGTCTCTAGCTGTATTTTGTTTGGCAGAGGAAGAAAACAGTATGTTTTATGTGGAAACCTTTCTGTTACAGAATCCTAGAATGGTTTGGGTTGGAAGGGACATTAAAGATTATCCACTTCCAACCTCCCTTCTATGAACAGAAGCATCTTCCATTAGACAAGGTTTCTCAAAGCCTCATCCAACCTGGCCTTGAACACTTCCAGGGGTAGGGCATCCTTTAGCTTCTCAGTGGCTCACCACCCTCACAGTAAAGAATTTCTTTCTAACATCCAGTTTAGACCTACTTCCTCTCAGTTTAAAGCAATTCCCCCTTGTCCTATCACTACCTGCCCTTGTAAAAAGTCCCTCTCCAGCTCTCTTCTAGGGCCCCTTTAGATACAGGAGGGTGCTCTGAGGTGTCTCTGGAGACTCCTGTCCTCCAGGCTGAAAAGCCCCAAGTCTCTCAGCCTGTCTCCATAGGAGAAGAGCTCCAGCCCTCTGATTATTACAGAAGCCTCCTCTGGACTCGTTCCAACAGGTCCATGGCACTGCTGTGCTGGAGACCCCAGAGCTGGATGCAACCCTCCATTGAAGTTGCTCCTTTAGTGAAAAGCTCTGTTCAACAATCCTTCGAGAATGCACCTGTTTTTCCTCGATGCCTGCATTAGCCAAGGGCTGTGACTTGGTCACTGTGTTTGAAAGCAGAGGAACTGTATTGTCAGGTGTGTGTATGTTTTGATCTGAGCACTTCGATGCGCTGTTGCTCCTAAAGGACTCCATTTCACACAGAATGAGGCTTAGGAAAACTTCTGGAAGATTTTGAGGNGGGAGGGCGGGGCTCCCAGGAGAAAGCGAGGGGGCGGGACCGATCCTCTCCGGTAGCGCCCTCCTAACAGGAACTCCGGTGACGGCCTGTCACGGAGCGACAGGTATTTAAAAGGGGCGGGTCATCCCCGAGTAGCCAATCGGAGCGGCACGGCTCCGCGCGCAGGGGGACGTCGCGCCCGGTGCCAGCCGTTGGGGCAGTTGACTGGCAGCCATTTAGCCCAATCGGAGCGCGGCTTGCGAGTCACGTGGGCGCCCCCCGGCACCGTGCCTGGGCGCTGCGGTGCGTGTGGGCCGGCGGGTGGTGCCGCTCCCGGCGTGCTCTGGAGCGGCGCGGAGCATGCCGGGAGTTGTAGTCCGCCATGCGGGGGCGCGGCGAGCCCCGGTAACTCCGTTTGTTAGGAATATTTATTTGTCCCGGTGGAAACTGCGATGGCTGGTGCTGAGGGATGTGGGAGAGCTTCGCCCTCATGCAGCTGAGAGGAGTAGCTTAGGGCAAGGTCAGGGAGAGCCCTGCGTGTGCCACTTGCCTCAGCTGGGAGCATTTTTACAGAATCCATCAGTGCATCAGTTAGGTTGGAAGAGACCTTTGAGGTCATCGAGTCCAACCTGTGGCCGAACACCACCACCATGTCAACTTGACCATGGCACTAAGAGCCAAATCCAGTCTTTCCTTAAACACTTTCCATTCCAGAGATGATGACTCTACCACCTCGGTCAGGCACAGTGACCAGCAAATAGACACCTTGACTTTTTTGGGAGGGTGGGATTGTTTGGGGTTTTTTTAATGGTCTTTTAGGAGTTTTCCCATTGAAATGCTATTTGGGAGCCTTTGTAACTTCCTCAAATATTTTGCAAAACCTGTGGCTGTAAGGAGAAAGTGGAGAAAACTGAAGGCTTCTGGGGTTGCACAGTCAATGGTGTTTGAGGCATGCTGGCCTTTTTTCTACCCTGAGATGGCAGGGGACAGCCTGCTTTTTGAAAAAGTATGATATTAAACACAGGCAGAATCAAAAACTACATGGCTCGTTGCACTGATCACACGAACAACATATGTTTTGTGGCTTTTATGCAGGACTTCAGTTTTGAAATTAAATAGCTCGGTGTTTGTTGTCTGAGGTTTGGGCATTCCCTTTGATGCACAAATGTGGCTCTTCAAAGGTCCTGAAGACTTGCAATTCAATTTCACTAGTATGGATGGGGGCCATACTCGGCCTTAGTTGACTAATGCAATTCTAATTAGTCCTTGCTGTTGTCTCTAGCTGTATTTTGTTTGGCAGAGGAAGAAAACAGTATGTTTTATGTGGAAACCTTTCTGTTACAGAATCCTAGAATGGTTTGGGTTGGAAGGGACATTAAAGATTATCCACTTCCAACCTCCCTTCTATGAACAGAAGCATCTTCCATTAGACAAGGTTTCTCAAAGCCTCATCCAACCTGGCCTTGAACACTTCCAGGGGTAGGGCATCCTTTAGCTTCTCAGTGGCTCACCACCCTCACAGTAAAGAATTTCTTTCTAACATCCAGTTTAGACCTACTTCCTCTCAGTTTAAAGCAATTCCCCCTTGTCCTATCACTACCTGCCCTTGTAAAAAGTCCCTCTCCAGCTCTCTTCTAGGGCCCCTTTAGATACAGGAGGGTGCTCTGAGGTGTGTCTGGAGACTCCTGTCCTCCAGGCTGAAAAGCCCCAAGTCTCTCAGCCTGTCTCCATAGGAGAAGAGCTCCAGCCCTCTGATTATTTCCGTGGGTCTCCTCTGGACTCATTCCAACAGGTCCATGGCACTGCTGTGCTGGAGACCCCAGAGCTGGATGCAACCCTCCATTGAAGTTGCTCCTTTAGTGAAAAGCTCTGTTCAACAATCCTTCGAGAATGCACCTGTTTTTCCTCGATGCCTGCATTAGCCAAGGGCTGTGACTTGGTCACTGTGTTTGAAAGCAGAGGAACTGTATTGTCAGGTGTGTGTATGTTTTGATCTGAGCACTTCGATGCGCTGTTGCTCCTAAAGGACTCCATTTCACACAGAATGAGGCTTAGGAAAACTTCTGGAAGATTTTGAGGTTCAGTTTTGCTGAATCTGACTTTTAAAAGGCTAAATTTTTGTTAGGTAGAGATTTTTTTGTGTTGGTTGTGGTTTGTTTTGTTGCACACTGTATTCTTGTTTAAATAGGCCAATAATATGTTAAAGATAGACATTTGCCCCTTTTCTAGTGTTGTCAGTGAGGCTTTTTTAATGAGCTGACCAACTGGCATTTCAAGTGAAGGATTTTTTTAATTGGCTCGTGAACACAGAGCAAACGCAAGCAGAAATTTGCAACTATCAAGTATTTTCTAAAAGGTACTGGCTGATTTTGCAACAGGCTCGGTCCTGATCTACTTTTCTGAATTTCTGTTCTGTCAGTTGGCATCCTGTTTTTGGTAACAGCAGTTCAGGCTTAACGATGCAGCAGAGGAGCTGTTTCAAATGGCAGTGTTGTACGCTGAGAGAATACCTTTGTATTTTCTTTCCTTCCTGACCGTTTTTCTAGGTGTTAAGGAGCCAAAAAGGACCGATGATTCGTATTAGCTGGGAAAAAATGTGTACATCAGAGCTGGTTTTTTTTTATGTAAAATTTACTACCAATGTTAACTTTCCTTGATTTGGAATCTGATTTATTTAAAAATTATTGCAGATCATGGTGTGGATAAGGTTATGTGATGTTGACTTTAAATTTCAGTGCTATAACTTTTACTTGCAACAGGGAGGTTATATCATTCTGAGTGTACTGTCAGAGTTAGATCAGACAATTTTTTGAGCATAGACAAGCCCAGACAATGTGATTTATTTGAATGCTGACTAATGGTAAAGAGTGTCTTTGTCATTGGTAACAAATTACATCGTTGCCTATTTATTTTCAAACTGTTCAAAAGCTGTACTCTTGAATATCTCAGAGCTCGGGCAATGAAATTTAGTGGCAGCAAAAGCACAGTTCTAGTAAAAGTTTTTATTAATGTTTCTGTAAATATATTGTTTGAATTGAAATCAGGCTTAATAATCTTATGATAAAATCAATCAAAGAAAGGCAAACAGATGGAAATTAAGAGACTCCTCTAGGTTGATGGAAGGATTTAGTGGGTTTGGTGCTACACTGCCATGACAGCAATGGAAGGTACATTTCTTTAAAGGAGATGCAAAATGTGCCTACTGGAAACTGCATTCAACCCACACTAATAGCTTGACAGAAAAGGACATTTTCAATTTCTCTCTTTTTATTTTATCTTATCTTATTTTATTTTTACTCCCTCCATCCCTCTCCATCCTCTTGTGTTCTTTGATTTGTTTCAAGGTAATTTGGTTTGATTTGTTCCACTGTGTGTGGTGCTGCATTCTGTGAACACAAAACCCCACAAAAATGTCCGCATTAGTGACTGAGAAGTTGACTTTGCATAGTGATTATGAACCATTTTGTGTACAGAAAATCAGTTTCCTATTCTGAGCATGTAAAATAATGGCCAAATGCCTTAAGGAAAGGAAAAAGTCTTTCATTTCCAAGTTTTCTTAATAGTGGAATTATTCAGGGGATAATGCCAAATGCAGAATTCATATTATGGTGGTACAAACTAGAAAATCTTGAAAGCTGTGGATCTGCATATAGGAAAATGTCAAATGAGAGCTTTTCATTCCTCAACAAGAGCTACCATGCGTCAGTACTGCTGAAAGAATGGCAGCAAAATTCCTGCAGAAAAAACTGCACATGGACACATCCAGGAAATCAATTATTAATCAGAAGAACAGACTCATGGTTCATATTTCTCACCAAACTTCATTAGCAACAATTCAGCAGTGTTTAGTAACAGGAGTAGACTCCTTAGTTTAGAAAGCCATTTGAAGAGCACTTCAGGTTTGAAGTGAGTAAACAAGTCCCTTAAACAGTTTTTCCAACTTTGTGCTCCTGCAGCTGAACAAGTCGTTAAGCTTGATACTAAGATATTTGGAGGATGGGTTTAGAAATTAATGACACAATACCTCCTGAAATGAAGAATATTAAAATAGTACAGTTAAGCATAATTTGATGTGGTGGAGAATAGTGGATTTCAGCTATGTGCTCAGATGGTCATTGATTTGAAAATGTTCAAATGAGAGAAAACATAACCTTATTGCCTGAAATTATCTTTGGGAACCTGAAGTTTAATACACTTAAAAAATCACCATCTATTAGTCTCCATGTAGACAAAAATGACATGAGTTTAATTGTAAAATGGGTTTAATTCAGCAGCTGCAACCCTTTGTGGATATGTGTAAATCACTTAAGCAGTGATACAAGATGGTCTGTAAAGAGTTTTGCACCTGTGTAACTATAATGAGGTTTGCAATTGATTTGAGTAGAAATTGCACAACTGGTGTGTTTAGACAAGGCCTTCATCTGGCATTTAATTCAATAACAGGAGAATCTCGAACCTTACAGTGTTTTATTGCTGATTCCTTCTCTTCCTTTCCAATAGTTTAAATGTGTTGATGTTGCTCCTCTGCTTCTTCTGTCTTAATTATTCTGCTTAATTTGCCTTTTCCTTGACCTGTACAGTGGTAAAAACCACTGCAGTCTGCATGCACAGATTTGCTTTTTGCTCTCCCTAGCCAAGCCCTGACATAATCATCTGCTACCCTAACCTTTTGCATCAGCTGGTGTTTACTTCTTGGGAAAAAAATGGGGCTTTTCCATCTGCTGGGCTGGTGCCAGCCCTCCTAAATCTTCATCCCTTGTTAAAAAACTGAGGGAGAGACACACACTGGGCCTTTCTTTAAATAAATAAAAAATGCCATACTCAACACTCTACATGCGTATTTTCTGAGCCAGCTACCTAAGTGCTGTGCAACATTTAAAATGTGGACCTCTGAAGTACCTATCTTGAAACATGTTTTGTCATCTGTAGTGTCTGCAAGCACCTTAATCAGAATTTGGTAGTTCTTGGCAAATGCTGCACTCAAGTGGTTTTGTGAATCTTTCATTTTATTCCTTCTGGTAAGAAGGAAAGTACAGCCTTGGGGATGATCAAAAAAGAGTTTTAAAAAAGGCCATTTTCTTCAGGGACATCACTAAGTGGCCCATCTGAAGAGTGGTGTTTAACATGTAAATGCTAGGTACCTAGGTGTTGTAGATAGTGGGTCTTATTAAAATGTTTTGTTGGAACAGCAAATCTGCTCAGGGAACCAGCTGGAGGGTAAAGCCAACCTCTGCAGAGTGGAGGGAAAGTTATATTCTGTTTAAGTATATGAGATCTCTCACTGCTTAATCGCAATTAAGATGAATTTTGTTGAAGTGAGAGCGGAGAGCAGAGTACAGAAAAGAGGCATTCTGCTATTTGCTTTAACACCAGCTGCTCTTACAGCATCAGGGTAAGATGTGTGGAAACAGCAAAGAACAGAGGGGCAGAGAGGAAAAAAATATTTTTAAGTTGTTTAAAGCCTGCTGAAACCAGTGGGAGATTTTTCTTGGTAGCATTTTGATCATCCTTGAGTTGAATTTTTCTTCATTGCCTCCCTCACCAGAACATTCCGCATAGTTTCTGGTAGCAATTGAATGTAAGGGAAGGGAAAAAGATTTTATTTGCACATTGTCTGTAAACTGTTGCCATAATTCATCAAAGCTTAGCTCTTCTGATTTTAGTTTGGCTGATAAATTTGAGCAAGTTGTTTAAGTTGGAAAATTCTTCTGCAGTATCAAAGAATACTTCAGTGCATTAACTAATTAAGTAGGCAGAAAAAAAGAAAATCATGTAGTAAAATATCAGCAAAGAATTCCCCATGCCTGGAAATTTCTCTGTAAGTATTGTGCAGTATTTTTCTATAATTGGGTTTATAGTCTAAATGGGCACAGCCTTGAGGAAAGAGAATTTTACAAAAGATTGTTTCTAGTGCTTTTCTCTTGGTAGCAATTCAGACTAATTGTCTCCTTGCTGTTTTTCGGACTACTTGTAGGTATTTTTCTGGTCAACTGCTGCATTAATAACTGCATTAAAATTGTAAAAGAATTTAAGTCACATTGTTGTGGAATAAACTGTGCCAAAATGCACTATGCAATACAAAATAGAAGCTTATGGGTGCTTTGGGATAGTGTAATTTCAAACCATCCCTGCATGTAGATCTGAAGTGAGGACTCCATCATTGTCAAGAAGAGAACTCAGCAGTGACTACTTTGACTTTATATTTCTTGAATTTCTTTGGCTTCTGCAGTGGCATCAAATGATTAGAGGATTCAGAAGGAAAAAATGGATGTATTGGGGTGAAGTTACTATGAGGTTTTTACAGCCTTCTGTCCACATATGAACTGCGACACCACGTTCTGTGATATATAATCTACAGGCTTCAGTTCAGGTCTTCACGTCCTCAGCAATCTCTTTTTTGCAAATGACTCTAGTGCCTGAATCCTAGATTTATTGTTATCTGGTTGAATTTCTGGTTTTTTGCTGATTTTTTTTTTTCCCCCCTTATCATATGTGTTCTGAAACAACGAATCTTAATGTTTAAAATCCTATCCTGGGGAAACTGACCCCACAGTAATTAATCTAATCCTTACTGCTAAACTCTCTTCTTATGCCTTCCTTTCTCAAATATTTGTTCCACTTTATATATCTTAGAACATTGTAATCCCTATTGATACTCTATGCCATTTCCTGATACATCCTCCCAGTTTATTACTGATACATGCTCCCAGCCATAAAAAATCGTAGTATTTCCAATTAATTTCTTTAGAATGGATTTCTAGTTGCTAAAGGAAAGCAGGCCCATAAATTTGATGCAAAAATAAAGATCCTTTTCTTATTTGACTGTTGCAGAAGTACTGATGCAAAAACAGGACCAGGGGACAGACCCTTCTGCCAAAGCAGCCAAGCCGCTGTTCAAGGCAGGGCACATTGGGCAGGTGTAACCATTTCATTCTCCTTCTTTGACATGACAATCAGCAAGTAATACAACATTAATGTAACAAGCCATGTCCTACCTTTTAAAAGCCTCTTTGTTTTCTTCTGGTGTGAATTCTGTCCTCTAAATTTTTTTCCTAATTTTTGCTTTTGTGCTCTCTGTACTTCTGCGTTTAGAGAGGCTTGGGAGGGAGGAGGGGTTGCATAAAGTTGTCTTAAACACAAAGATACAAAATTGCCTTACAAATGCTGATTTAGTACCTCTGCTGCCCTGACACATGCATACAGCCTCCCTGGTCTCATCCTTCTCTCATCTCGTTTGATATTGTGCCATTTATTTTTACATGGAACCAGTGTTGCTTGAGATCATCTAAAATTGCCCAAACAGGTGTAATAACCCTAATCTCAGTATTTCTCCTTTCTGAGCTAGAACAGATGCACTTTGGTTTTGCGGGAAGGACTACACTCAGTATTGCTCTGGCTTCTTTGTGCCATGGATTTTGTGCCAAATTATTGACCTTCAAAATTATAAGGGTGAGAGATTGGAAAAATCTTCTAACTGTTCCCTGTACATATGCCTCAAGTGTGGACCTTTATGTTCAGTGTTCGAGATTCAATGTGAGATCCTTTCCAGTCCCATAAGCTACTCCAGGGATATCTGTCATGGAGAACTTCTTCCCCTTCCTTCTCCTTGGAACTTAGTGTTCCCTCTGTTGTTTCTAACTCTCTTCTAACTCTTCCTCCTCCTCTCTCTAGCTGATGCCTACTTGTATTTCTTGGATATATTTCAGCTTGGCTGTTGGGCTCAGCCTTGATCTTTGGTGGAGTTTCCTGGAACCATAAGTGTCTGGCACAGGGCGGTCCCTGACCTCTTCCCACAGCTTTCCAAGTCCACATAGGCAAGCTGGACAGGGAATGTGACCAAGCTATCTGCATCATGATATATTATTGCTGGTTACCAGGATTTTTTTACTTTACTCAAATGTCTTTTTGTTACATACTGTTCTGTTTATACAATGTCATATATTGAATATTGTGTTTGGAGACTGTATGTATTTATGGAGTCATACAATTTTTGAGAAGATCCTATTTCTTAATATTGAGAATAAATTCAGGAATTTCTAAGGTATTCGGCCTCTTTTTTAGAGAAAATACCCCCATTATCTTGCAAGGTTCTTTAATTTGCTGAATTGGTTCTACTTGCATCTCCTTCATGTGACTTCCACCTGAAGCAGAGATACACTTCATGATTTTTATTGCAGGCAGACGGTAAGATTTGTGTGGAGATCCTAGACAATTTTTATTGGACTCTTAATTGCTAGCATTTAAGTTATTACTACAGAATTATGCTAATATTTTGTTATTTCTGCAACAGTTACCCTTCTTCTGGAGAGAAACGTGACCTGTGACTTTCTTGTTTTCTTCATTAACTCATTGTGGTAGGTAACAACAAAGAGAAGACAGCGTTCAAAGGCTCTTTCAAAAGCAGTAGAGTAATTCTGCCAGGCCTAGAAAAAATGCAGTGTTGTTTCACTGCAGTCCCACCACCCTACTGTGACCTGTAGCATAATGTGCTCTGTCCTAACCTGGACTGTCAAGTATAAGTTGTATATGGTTTCTTCTAATGTGATAGGAGAAAATTTTCATTAATACAGGCAGCACAGGTTCTCACAGCTAGAGACTAGAAAAGCTGTGAATATTCAGTATGAAGACTGATAATCTTTTACTTAATTGTCTATTTTAGTTGAGAATGAGATATGCCTCTGAAGATCAGCCAGGTCCTCCAGAGTATTATAAGCCCTGTCTGTCAGCTTATATATAATACAATTATAATACAATATACAAATACAA
>VYZP01018121.1:14225-27323 GCA_013400635.1 Hypocryptadius cinnamomeus | reverse complement strand
AATCAGGTAAATAGGGAAAAAATTCAGTATTAATGAAAGAGAAATTCCTTTACACAGCTTTGCTTACATTCCATGGGGAGCCTGTGTTGTAAATTTAGGCCATAAGGAATATTTGTTAGACTGATTTACTTTGTTATTGATGCTGTATTATTAAATTGTTATATGCCTTAGTGATGGCAAGGTATTGAGAATAATTTTGTGAGGAAAATGAAAGTGTACATAATAAACCCAGCGCTGAAAAATTGTTCAAGGGAATCTCTCATGTGTTCACTGACTACTGCAAAGCAATGGAAATGCCCCTGAAACAGCTTCAGGACCTTTGGTTCACACTCTTGAGGATGCTGTCAGTACATCCTGTGCTCACAGAGGTTTAACATCTAAACTCCAGTAAAACGTATTTATATTAACTACTCAGCTTGCAGCATGAACTCTATGAGGTCACAGTAAAGAGAGTATGGAAAAAATTCATGACTCCCTTGTGGGGGACAGTGAGAGTCCCCAACCACAGCCTAGGCAGGTGTGCACAGGCCTTGTGCTGCCCAGGATCAAAACTTCAGCTCCTGTGCTTAAGGACTCTGCTTTAAAAGAAAACCCTTGTTATTTTCCTATGCTCCTAAAAAACCCAAATTATTTTCTATTCACTGGCTTCCTGGCAGCAACTAAGAGAGTTGGCAGGGGTTTCCCCGTGAGTGCACATAGGACCAAGACATAATCCTGTCTTTGACAATGTACTAATGAGTGATAAATTCTTTCAAATGCAAAGAAGGGAGAATGGATGTATTAATAATCTTTAAGCTCTCTTACTGCAAACAGTAGCTGCCTGTTCCTAATTATGTAAGTAAAAAACATGCCACATCAGAAGTCTTTTCCCCAAATCCCTAAATCAGTTCTCTGCTATGAGCTGAGCAGGATGAATACTACAGGCAATATTTGCAACTATGAATGTATCCTTTTAAAACATCATTCCTGAATGTCTGGAATGAACAGTAACACCAAATATTTTTGTGAAAACATTCATGTGATCAGACTGAGAGATAAAAATCCAATAGGCTTGAAAAAAAGGACAAGTAAAGAAGATGCTGTAGTCTTTGCAGACACCTGATTGGACAAGTAAAATAACAAATATGAGATGTTCAAATTCACATCTGCTTGTGGACACTTTGTAAATTTAAGTAGGTACACTTGGTTACTGAGCAGGTCACTAAAGGTNTGAGCAGGTCACTAAAGGTCTGCAGAAGGGCTGCACCACAGCCACACAAGGAGGAGAAAGCACAGACAACGATGTCATACATCACTCAGTGGACAATCTGCTGCTGATTAAGAGCCCTTGGAACACTTATCAAGAAAAAAAAATCCCCAGCAAGGCTCATTAACTCACACATAGTGCTATGCTAACAGCTGGCACACAGCTGGCTAGCTTTGGCATGGGCAGAACTGATGTACCTCTAGCTACAAAGCAGTGCAGCGACATAACTACACTGGAATAGAACAAAACCCATGGAAGGAAGGAGAAGACACACTCTCACATCTAGTTTGGTGTGGGAAAGGTCTTTCTGAGCTCCCTACTGGAAGAGAATTAAGGTTCTTTTAATTTGGCAGGCTACCTCTCACAATGGTCAGGCTGAGATTCATCAAAGGAAGATAGAAGGATTGCATACTATAACTATGGCATCCCAATAAAATTCCTACGAATAAAATGCTGGGTCGCAAAATTACCAATCCTCAAAAATATGTGAACATTTTTGTACATCATGTTCATTAGGTTCATCATGTTCATCTTGTTCATTAGGTTCATCATGTTCATCATGTTCATCATGAACATTTCAAAAAGTCAAATCTTTGTGAGATTTTGCTGTCTTTGACCTCAGTAGCAACCTGTAGAAATACGTTTCGTAGTTCAAAATCTGTGTGAAAGAGAATTTTCCAACACAGATTTGAATCAGCTTCTTTTCAGTTTCACAGAGTACCTTTCTCATTATACATGAGAAAAACACTAGCTTTTGATCTCTTATCTTTTTTACTATTCTGCAGGTTTGAGATGCATTGGCAGAGGTGGTTTTTTGCTCATGTGTTGAAGTACTTGTTTGTATGACCCTTCCTCATAAAGAAAGCCTTGGTCTTAGTTTTTAATAAGAAATCTTGTGGTATCTCATCATTGTCATTGATTCTCCTCTCCTAGTCCTGAACCTATCCTGACATGTGACAATATTGAGAAAAATACTTCAGCAAGCATCTTAGATGAGGTCATATAGTATTATAATATTGGTATTATGTTATTTCCCAGTATTGCACTCCATTAAATCCTCTATCCAGCCCCTGAAAAAACTGATGGCTTTTCTGAATAGTGGGTTGAGAAGGTACCTTCAGGTTTGTGTTGACAGCTGTTCTGAGGTTTGTCATCTAATTAACCTTAGTTAAGGAGGAGAATGCTGATGCAGCTTCATGCCACACTCAGTTGATGTGCTTAATGTGGCTATATCTTTTGTTTATACATGAATTTTGAAATATTTTAACAATATGTATGTGTATACTCAAAAGAATGAAAAGTTCTGATGTTACTCAGAACTACCTATCCCATCTGCATGGACACTTGTGAACTGAGAGAAATGTTCAGCACAGTATATTGTATAAAAGTTACCATATAAAATAACTCATTAGAAGTGTAAAACTCTTAAAATAAACATGAATGAAACAAAAAATAAAGCCAGATAAGAACAGGAGGAGGACAACTCAGGGAACAAAAAAGGCATTCTCAATAAAAAGTGAACATTTTTAGTGATTAACAGGAAATAAAAACTAAGCTGTCTTGAAGGATTATTACTCATATAATAAGACAATTAAAGGGCAATTTAAAAGACAGATTTCAAAATAAGACTTTTCAAAAGCCTAACAGGGAACTGTTCCAGTCTTGTTTGATTCAATCATATGAGAAAGATTTGGATAACCCCATGGTTTTTATTCTTTGTATCAGTGATTAACTCTCTGTGGAGACTTGTCTAACACTTTTTCTAACACCAAATCAATCATAAACCAAGAAAACCCCAAAAACAGGTGGGATTTTACATTCCCTTCCATCATTCTGCACCATGTCACAGTGAAGTCCATTTCTGAGAGGTTTGGATCATGTTCTTCCCAGGCCTTTTTCATCCCTGTCTTCCTTTCCAAAGGCAGCCTCATGTGGTCCAAACAAGTGCTCTGTGATTCTGCATCGTGGATAGGAGAGATCTGCTTCCAAATCTGAAATGTTGAAGAGCCAGGCAGCCCAGTTCTGGAAGTGGCATTTCTTTTTATGCCTCCCAGAATCAGGATTCCAAAAGTTTTATACCTGAGCAGAGTCATTCACTCTGTAAAAGAATCATTACCCTGGCTTCCCAATACTTTTCATAAAATTTATGTTTGTTTTTGCTGAACGCGTTTTATGGACAACTGTAAAATGTCTGTGGGCAGCAGCTACAGAGCTTGCAACAGCAAAGAATTAAGTCACTGCTACCCCTGGAGTGCTAATGAGGTAAAAATGTGCTGAATGTTCATACTTTCATGGGGATACACATATTATGCTTGCTACAGGTGCACAATGCTAATTTGTTTTTTGGGCAAACCGTGCTCAATTTGCATAATTTTAACATCCTGAAACCTGCAAACATCAGGAAAATCTGTGCGTTTCTCTGCCTGTAGCATTAACTCATTGAATATCTAAGAATCAATATAAGCTCTCAGAACCAGAGGGAAGCCCTGCTGGAATCCTGCATTTGCTAAATTATAGGATCAAAGCCTTGAGGTACTCCAGTCCAGGTCCCTTGTCTATAACCAACATAACCATGGAAATATCACTGTCTGCAGGGCCAGAACTACTTTTTCTCACTCAGTAATACTTTGGAATTGTCAAATACTGATGACCCATCCACTTGGAGACATTACTATGAGCTTAGCTGATAAATAAAGAACTAAAGTTAGATATTATCTTTTGTATGATAGTTGGGGAGCAATTTATATCTTCCAGTTTGCTTCAGCCATAATTGAACATGATTCAGCCTGTATCTACATCTCAAAAATAAAGGTGCAATATTTGTATTACTCCATCTTTTCTTCATTTGTCATGTTAAATCCTTCTATGTGTGTTGAAATAACTTGAGATAAACATAATCAGTAGAAGATGAAGACATCTTTCCAGTGGTCACTACAGCCAGAGAAGTTTGTTGGTGAGAGGACGTATAAAGAATGCAATATAAAATAATTTGGAGAAAATATGAATATGCGTCATTGAAACAGCACACTAAATCCATGAAAATGAAGGATTACTACTAGGGAACAACTGTAAAATAGCACTCACAGTTCAATTTGGATCTTTAAAGCCATTTCCAGATTATTTTGGGTTGGTGTATAGGGTTACCTGGCTACAGAATAAAAAAATTTTGTCTTGAAATGCATCCAGCCAAACAAGAGTTTATCAAATACATGAGAGAGAACTTGAGTCTGTTGTTAAAAATATGCAGTATCTTGACCTTTTCTCCTGCCACTATGTAAGTCTCTGTAAAATCTCTGGTTTTTCTACTGCTTTGGTAGCTATGGTATTTTTTTTGCACAAACGTACAGCTAAATCAAAAGCAGTAGTCAGTAGAGGCTGCAGTCGCAAAATGATTGGAGATAATCATGAGAAAGAACAAGAGTAAAAAAGTAACTCTATCTTGAACACACCAGAGGAAGGCAAAAAGTTAAAACAACAGGAAAACCAGAAAGATTACACAAAGAAAACAGTAATTTGTCAGTTTTAAAACACAAATGCAATACACGTTCTGACATCAGAGAAGTATTGATTAGAAAGAGACATAAACCTTCCAGATACTACAAAAAAGTTTGAATAAATTTAGTTTGAGTAGAAAAAGTAGTTTCCTGGGTTGAAAGAATAGGCTGCCCTGGATTCTAGAGGGGTTTTTCATTTGTTTGAATTGTAAAGCAAGTAGGTTTGGTGCTGAACAGGACGGGAGTAATATTATAAAATCTTTTGTGACTTTTCTCCTCTGACAGCACCACAAGAACTGCATTACTTCAGAGCAAGGGCAAGTCAAATTTGCATGGAAGGGCCAAGGGTTCAGTCCTGGAAAAATCCAGCTGATCATGTGTGTCAGATAGGCACAGGAGCCACAGAGAGTTCTCCCAACAGCTCAGATCAGCTCAGATCAGTCAGAACAGCATTTCTGACCTTGGCATGATCCTAACACCACTAAACACAACTTGTTCTGGTTTTGGATAGGGATTGTTTCTGTCTCCACCACACACCTTGAGTACTCAAATTTTGGTTTTTCTTCATTAGATGTTTCTTATTTTTGTTCATTCATCTCTTTATTTACCACAACAGTTCTTGCTTTTTTTTTATTTTTGGTTGCTTTTTTTTAGCACTTCATGTACAGTATCCTTCACCGCGCACCTGTCTCCTTTGCTGCCTTCCAATCTGTCTTTCATTTAAATTTCTTTCCTTCTTGCCTCCTCTAGTAATTCTGCCATGCATTACAAACTCCTGAACTATTAAGAAGCAACTACAACACTAAGGGCTCTCAAGACAGATTGTGGGAACTAAATAAAAATAAACTGAATCAAGCTTTTAAACTAATAGCAATTAATGCCACAATTCCTGGAAAGGGCAACTCTAATTTCCCCTAGTGAAAGGTTTTTTTTTTGAACTCAGCAGCCCAACAATAAAGCTGCCCTGAAGTGTAAAAATGCCATCAATCTGGCACACTGCAGTATTCCCTCAGTGAGTCTCTCCAGCAGGTGCATCATTTATGGTTTAAATACTGATGATCTCAACTACCTATCTGCAGCTTCACACCACAAATATTCCTCTGCTTTGATGCCTTAGGAATTCTCACCAACATTAACAATTACAGTAATTTTTGAATCAGAGTATATCTTCTGATTACTAGGAAATTATATCCTTGTGGAAAGTAATATATTTTTAGTATACTTGGCACACTTTTAGTACAGCTAAGTATTTGTAGAATACTTGAATTACAGCAAGTATACTCATTTTTCATAAGTGTAGAGTGACACATTATAAAACAAATTATTATAATCAGAGATTTTCTGGAAGTTCTCAAGGATCTTGATTCAAAATTGGACAAGTTTCTACCAGTAGCCTCCACCCACATTAGCAGAGAGTGGGAGCTGAGGGGATTCAGCACCTTTGAGGGAAGTTCCCTGCTAATACCCAACCCTGCAGCTGTGGCAAAATGAAATTTCTTTGATTGCTTTTGCTCATTTGCATACTACAGCTATGATTCAGGCATGCCGATAAATGACACTAGAACATTCATGTTGTTCTGCCAGCCTTGCTATTCATTGTTTTTCAAATTTTGGGGGCTTTGGAAAGGAGTTTGTTTTTCACTCGGAGCCCACACTACAGAGACTACCCAGAAACTCTCCTAACACCTGGGGGTCATGAACACACTGATGTATCCAGGCAGCTCTGTGATCCCAGCAAAGAGAATGAGGAACGTGGTGACTGATGATGATGAATGGCTTTCATGGAAATTTATACAAATTACACACAAATGGCATTCACATAAATTCCATACAAATTATGCCAATTACTTAGGAGTATGAATTTAGTGGGATTTTTAAAAGGAATTATGGGAAATTTTATAAGCAACGTTTATAAAAGTCTGTTAAATGTCAAGAACTTTGAAAGAAATATGAAGCAAAATATTTTAGGGTTTAAAATAAATGCTCTTGAGGAGTGCTACAAAATATTCATCCCACGTCTGCCAATGGTGGGATTTCTTACACATTTCTTTCAAGGAAGTGATTTCACAGACAGTTCTGGGATGAAATGAGCTTCCAAGTTCCTTTGGTGACTGTTGTTCGCTCAATGACAACACGCAACAGTTTGTTGCTCTCTTCAATTCTTCTTCTTATCTAAGATTGCCTTTACTTTCCTGCTTAAAAACTGCTGCAAAGCATTAAAAGGCAAGCATTTGAACTAAAGAAGACCTATGTATTCTAAATTCATTATTTCCTTATATTTTTGCAGTCAAAGGCATTATTTACAGTGTTTACATGTATCATTCTTAAATGCAAATCTACAAGGATGGCTTTGAGATGTATCTGCTGCTTGCATTAATATTTTATATACGTTATGCCACATTACTGCATAGAGATTCAGAGAAAATGACCACTTTTTTGAGATATGAACATGAGGGCTTCTTTTGAAATGAATAAAATTATTATTATGGAATTATTTTTTTTTTAAATCACAGTAGTGATGTCCATATCAATCCTTACAAACTCTTCTATAAAGAAAATTCTGCAATCACCTTCTTGTTAAGAGTTAATATCAAACCAAATGTGCTTTGGAAGCCAGTTGATGTATCAATTCTCTGTTTCACCATGCTTGGTCCAGCTAATAGGTACCATTTGTCAAATGCAAACATATATATTGAGAAGAACATTTTGCATCACTCTGGGTTTCCTCATGGAGCTTCAGTGAGAAAACCATTGCTATGTGTGTCATACCATATCCCCTCTGAAGGCTATTGAAGTTTCGTCAAGAGGGCTGGCTGATAGATGAGTTTTTGTACAGCTCAGAACCTAATATGGGGTGTTTCATTACAGATTTCTCCTGGCAACGTGTACTGCTGTGCCCATCAGCCAAGCCTTGTGTGTGACAGTGTACTGCACCTTCAGCTCTGAGAGTTAGAGCCAGCAAACTATAGGGTTTTGTCATTAATGATGTGTTTTTATATGCACTTTAGGGATATTTGAGGTCTTGGAAGCTCCTGTATTCTTCACATTGCAAATTATGTTCATTATGTTATACGAATATATTTTCACACTCATCAAGTTTCTCATTTAGTGAAAAAAAAAATCAAACCCAAACCCACATGTTGGATATTCAATTCTGAATCAGTAATAGAAATTTAAAGTCTCATACATGTTTCATATACATTTAAACACCTTTTTATGCTTTGAACTATTAAACTGGTCTGTTTTTCTAGTGTTTTAAGCAATTTCATGCAATGAAACTCCAAAGCCAAGGAAAGAAAAAAAAAGGCATCCAAATTATTCTCTGAATCATCCCAAGGTTTTCATCTTGGGGATAAATTCTGGTTACCTATTAATTTTCTTGAACATGTTTCATGTTAAGTTATAACTATTACAGTAAATATAAGAAAGCAGTTATTTCCAGGGAGAAATGTGTAAGCCTTGAAATAGTTTGTGGTCAGCTCAGATTTTTTATTGACCAAGAGTCCACAAATATCTTCTGATCCTCAGATATGCTCATGCAATATAATTATTGTCATGTCTGCTTTTCTTGGATAAAACTACTTTTGGACCCACAAAGCCACCTATAACAGCATAAATTTCCAATCTTCTCTTCATGACTAGAACATTACATCACTAATTACAGCTGATACCTTCTGCAATAGCAGAAGACTGGGAAATATGATTAAATTCCAATACTGAGTATAAGGTCAATAAATATTTTAAATCATCATAGGTGTGCTCCTGTACTTTATTTATCCATTCAGAATTGGTATTAAGCAAGTTTTTAACACCTTAATCCTCCAAAGATAGGTATAAGCTATCTAGTTGCTAGAGAAACTAGAGAAATCCAGAGTTGCCTCTCTGCTCCACTTTCTGATTTTAAACATGTCTCAGTCAAATACCTCCAGTACTGTATTTCATTATTTGCTGCAATTAATTTTGTTGAACTATACAGATTTGGTTCTCTCTTCAAGTTCTTAAAGCGCTTCAAAATTTTCTTTAATTAGTTTGAATTGAACAACCAAGGACCTACGTAACACACTGACTTTTTCCAAGGCAGGTATCTTCTAATTTCTTCTTATTTTAGATTTGCCCATACTTGATTCATCCGCAGCTGAGTAATATGGCAGTTAACAGGCAGAAAGTATGGCTTTTTTCTCCACATCTCTTTAAACTTCACTGCCTGTATGCAGATACAGGCAATTGCATATTGCTCCCTCAGTTCTGCTGCACATCTACCTCATCCCATTCGTTCTTCATTCTGGACCAAGTTCAAAAGACGTTACTGAATTGTTAAAAAAAATGTTACTGACTGTCCTCCAAAAAACCACTTTTATTCACACATGCAAAGGGTCAAATTTCTGGTGGGTCTGAAGGTCTTCTCAAGGATTTGATTTGGTATAGAAGGATTACTGATGATAATTTCAAAGCAGGGAAATATGTCAGGCATATGTCGCATGATTATAACCAGAACAGAGCTTTGACGTACCCCCAAAATCCAACCACTCCATTCCCAAGCATTACCCTCGACCACATCAGCAAAGAAACAGGTTTTCTCTCTTCCAAATCTTTAAAACAATTCCTGCTGTCTTCAGTCTCAGAAATAACTTTCTCCCTTTTCATATTCTACTCATGCCTGCCCAGATAGCCAGTGTTCTCTGGAAGCACTTTTAGTTTGATTTTAATTGTGGGTTTTGCTGGTTTTGTGGGGTTTTGTCTTTGGTGGTGTTTTTTTGTGTTTTATTTCTCAGCAGAATCATTCTTATTTCTTCTGCAGTGCCTTGACTGGTTCCTTCCTTTCTTATTAGCTCTGACAGCCATGGCAATTGCATGTGCGTGCCTCAGAGACAGCTCCAGCACTCACTGCAGCTTGCCAAAAGATCTCTTATTTAAAATTACAACCGTTGGACAATTTCACATATGTACTTCAAAGGCACTTTGTTCTGACAATACACATCCTTCCAAAAGGTCTCGAACTTGTAAGTTGGATAATGTACTGCGTTCTCCCTGACAGAAAATATGATTGGTTTTTCAAGAAGATCCTTGCTGCTTTTATCTCTTTACTTATCCAAATCTATAAATATTTTGGTATAACACAGAACGTTAATTTATGCAGAAGACAGTCAGGTTTCTGTAAGGCCATGTGTTTCTTACAAGATATATATTTGTCAAGCTGAAAAACCTACAGAGATGGTATGGAAATCACATTTCTTTTTTTTTCTTTTTTTCCTTCCTCTTTCTTGTTTGTGGGGTTTTTTTGTTTGTTTGTTTTTGTTTTTTGGAGGTTTTTTTTGGTGCTGCTTCAAAATGAATCAACTATGACACCATATGCTGCAACAATTGCTGAGAACGACAAAAGTAATATATTTTTCTCAACAAAAAAGCACCATTAAATTAAGGAAATTGTATTTCCCTTAAATCTTCCTGTATCTTCCTGGCTCACTTAACATCTTGTTGTTTTATTTCTGTGTAGGCTCTTGCCAGCCTTCCTTTCACTGGAGCAGGCTTCTTTCTAGAGAAACATGAGCATCCTCTGGCTACTGCTGGAATAACTGAGATGTCCTTCACTTTAAAGGTGGAAGAATCCTCCACCTGTGCCAGGACCTCCACTGTGCCAGCACATTCAGGGTGGATTGGCCTTGAGCTTTGACATTCCTCATCTAAGACCATAAGTTTTACCTTGTGCTTACTGTAAGCCTAATAAAATAAAACTACAGTTAAAAAATATAAAATAAATATATATAAAAAATGTATATATATTATATAAGTATCCATACATACATATATATTTGTATATATGTACACTAAATACTACTATCAAGTTACAACTTAGCTTCTTTAAAAATGTGTATCACTTATCATGTTTCAGCCTACAATTTATCAGCTTTTCATAGCAGAAGAGTTATTTGCTCCTTTCTCTGCTTGAAGGGGTCAAGTTACTAGAATTATCAAGAGAAATCCTCACTCTGAAATTAACTGGATGTGGATATCAGTTGGCTGAACAAAAGGAATGTCTGATTATGCTCCAAGCACTGAAGATACATTGCGTATCTAGGAAGCTTTTCTTCTCATTACTTAACATGTTGCTTGGCTACCTCATCAAACTTGTCATCTGTGAGGAAACCCATTTCATGAAGAAAAAAATAAACCATAAAGCTAACTCCACTGTGAGTGAAATGGGAGAAAGGCTTTTTATTTATGCTTATTTCTGAAGTTTCTGTTCAAAAATAAGTTGCTATGTTCACATCCCAGATATGAAAAAAATATAATTGCACAAACCATTCTCAAAGAACTGTGTCATGCCCCATAGTGGAGTGCTCTTCTGACCCTGTTCAAAAGTGGCCAGGACCTTGGCTAAGGCTTCATGCAAATCCCTTACAATCAATACTTCACTTTTCTGTAGGCCACAGGTACTAAGTTAGAAGGTCAACAGATAGAAAAAAGGTTTGGCACAATCAAACGCTTCCCACGCTGCTAAACCAAATGATCTTGAGAAGCCTGGGCTTTCTCTAGCAGTTCACCATCATTTGGAGACAACACAGAGTCAGGCAGGTTTGACACTGGAAAATGGCTTTCCCAAGCATTTCTCCTGCCATTGTGGTAGACCTGGTCCATGGGTGTGCTCTGCTCATGAGATTATATCTCCATTTTCCCACAGGCTGTGCAGAATTCAGCAAACCTCAGTTCCAGGGTGTAAAAAAAGATGACATAATGATAATGATAATAAAGATGATGATGATGATAATTAGTAGTAGTACCACTAAAACACCAACACAAAAAAAAAAACAACAACCAACCAACCCTCTCCAAACTACAAAAGAATCCCCCAAACCCCAGGCCAAGAAAGAAGAGCCGGGAAGCCGGCAGCTCCCTCTGAGCCCTCGCCGTGTTGCACCAGCGTCGCAGCACCTCTCCCTCTGCCCATACGACCCCTCCGACCCTCCCCAGCCATCAGCCGGCAGCAGCGTGCGCGCCCCCCGCCCCGGCNCGAGAGGCTGGTGGGTTTGCGTGCGGCGTTGTGGAGAGGTGGATGGCGAGGAGAGGAGATGGTGGAGCGGAGGTGTAAGTTAAAGGTTGGATGCGGTGATTTATTGCCCCTTGCCAAGGCGGGGGGAGGAGGGGAGAGGGGGTCTGCGAGACTTGAGCGATAAAATCAATCTGCTGCATGTTCTCCCTGGCGTGAGCTGCCGTGGTGAAACGCGAAGCCGGGGCAGCGATGGGATATCGCAATATTGTTGTTATTTATCGGCGGCGGTCTGAAAGAGACGAGGGGCTTGTGCGGGAAGTGCATTGATAATTTGGGACATTTTCTATTGTGTGCCAGAAGAAAGAGGGCACTCGGCTTCTTCGATATGTGTTTGAAACTGTTTAGGTTCCTGCTGATGGTGTGCATTTTTGAAGGGGTAGGAATTATATCATAAGCATATGAAAATAAAGACATCTGCAGACTGGAAGGGGAGCAAAATCGATCATTCCAGCCGCTTTGGAAAGAATTTGATTCTAGAAATTACGTAGAAATGAAAGGAAAAGATTAATGATGCTGTTAAGTCTGCTTTTGAATTAGAGCGCTTCTCCCTTTGGCTGCAGCAAGGTTGTTTTTCAGATCCTTTTATTTCATCCGGTAATTTGTGAACTCTGGTCTTCCCCGCACCCAGAGACAATGCTCTGTATTTCATACAATAAGGATTCTGCCAAGGATTGTGCATGCCAACCGACCTGGCATTTATTAAGGATTTATTGACCTATGGGTGTCTCTCTCTCTCTTTTTCTAATTTGAAAAGGCTCAATCGGGGCACCTGTGACTAAATCATAATTTTTGAAGAATAAAAAATGGTTGTAAAGGGGTGGGGGAAGCATACGAATTCAGTGGCGAGGCTCTGAATGCAATAGCTACATTTATATTGGTTTGTGCATATTTCTCGCTACATATGTGCGTGTTCATGGTTGCATTGCTGGGAGGGGTGCCTGGTACTTAAGAGCCATTTGAGATAGATAGATAGATACATAGATATATATTAATAAATTGTCCTCTTCCGAGAATGAAAGTGTCCCTCTGCTTTGGAAATGACTAGACAAGACTGTGCTGTTTATTGGCAATGTGTGAATTATACCGGCAGTAATAAATAAGCAATTGTTTGCTGGGCTATTTTTTCCTTGGGTCTTTCTCCTTTCTTTTACAGTCTTTCCACCTCTNTCCCCGCTGCCGCCCGGCGCAGCCTCTCCCGCGCGGTCCCTCCATCCTGTCGGTGTCGGTGTCGGTCCGGGCGGGCCGGGCCGGGCCGGGGCGGGGTCCGCAGCGCGCACGGCACCGCCCCCGGCGGGCAGACGGGCGCGGCG
>VYZP01018121.1:1934-13394 GCA_013400635.1 Hypocryptadius cinnamomeus | reverse complement strand
TGTTTTTTTGTTTTTCTTTTTTTTTTTTTTTTTCCTTTTTTTTTTTTTTTTTCTTTCTCTTCCCCCTTCTCGCCGCCGCTGCTGCTGCTCTGTGTGTGTGTGTGTGTGTGTGTATGAGTGAGGGGGCAGGCAGGCGCTGCAGCCAGCGGCAGGCAGCGGGCAGGGATGCTCGCGAGGTGGGATCCCCGCTCGGCGGCTCTCCGCGGACACCTGTAGGGATCGCTCTGGCACGCACGGCGGCCGCGCACACGCTCACACACATTCACACTCACACCGCGTCCTTGCCTGGCTCCCCCCACCCTCCTCCCCACCCTTGGTAGACACCACGGGCTCCTGGCACTCTCCTGCTCCTNCCGCCCCGTCGGGCCGCGCAGGGCGGAGCTGTTCCGGGTGCTGAAGCAGGAGCGGCCGCTCGGCGCCGTGCCGCAAGCCAGAGGCGCCCCAGCCCGCGGCCACCGCCGCGCCCGGGAGGGCCCTTTGGGGAGCGGGGTTGCGGGGGCTCCCGCCGCGGGCTCTCCCGGGAGCTGCCGGAAAATCCCTCGGCTGGTAGCGGCGTTGCCAGAGGTGGCTCCTGCCGAGGGGCAGGGCGGGCGTGGGGAAAACCTGGGGTCTGCCTGCTGCCGCTGGGCACGCCTGGCCTCTGCCCGTGAAGTTTGGGGTGGGGGTTCTCCTCTTCTCCCTTCTGCTGCTCTTGCCCATCTCACGTGTGGCAAATAATAAAAATAATCGTGTTGACATTTAGAGGAATGAAATTAAATATAGAGAGAGTAGGAGGTGACTTAGCAGCTCTGAACGTGTCAGGTGCAGGCAGCTGAGGTGTGTGGCTGTTTTTAAAACATTTCTCCCTGGCAGGGTCATCTCTGCCCCCTCTCCCCACACACTCATGCACACACACGCACAAACGCACGCCCCAGCCCAGAAGAGGGATTGGCAGCAGCTCTGGCCATGCTATTGTGCCTGCCTAAGTGCTGCTGGCAAAGAAATGTAAGGGAGGGAAAGGGGAAGCAATGAGTGAGGGAGGTGTTGGAGATCCTCTCCTCCATCAGGAGAGGTCTGCTAATGCACAGCTTCCAGAAAAGATACAGCAGCTTTGGGGGAGAAAAGCAGCCTCTCCGCTGAAACGTTTTGGATGTAGAGACCTCTTCAGTGGATAAGGGTGAACTGTGGCATATATGTAATTTTGAAAACAGAGGAGTTGTTCTCTCCTTGTTCTCTTAAATAAGGGCAGCTGAGTAAATATGCATAAAATACTGCAACCAATTTCAGAGAACTAACACCTGGGATTAGCTGATCTGCATTGTGAGTAATGTCAACATCAGAGCTGTCTTGAATTGGATTTTCCCTGCCATAGCAGAAAATATCAGACTCAGAGGAAACCAGGTAGCAGGAAAAAAAAATTGTTTTCAAAAACATTGAAAAAAAAATTCAAAAAGCTATCTAAGAAACTATTGCAATTCTTCCTCTCCCCAGGAAAAATAAACCAGTAGGTGTGCCATGTGTGGTGGAGCTTGTCAGTTCCTGCTGGGAGCTCAGGCCGCTTTATTTTTTTGACCTGTATTAGAAACAATCAGAACTGGGCTTGGTAGCATCATCTGTATGACTAGGAGCTTGTAGCTTCACAGGTGATGGTGTTTTCAAAAAAAAATTAACATAAAATACGTTGAAGAGTAAACACCATCTTTTCTGTTTGACATTGTTGTTGTAAAAATAAAATGCACTACCGAAATATTTGAAAGTTTTGGAAAGGTAAGTAGTTTGCATTTAGATTATACCATTAAAATGTAATCTATTATAAACATATATGTTGAGGTTTGTGTTTAGCACTGCAACCTATTTCAATTTCTCAGTAACTTGAAAATTACAGCAGCATTTTCCTAATGTCCAGCACCAGTCAAAATGAAAAAATAATCACAAACATTCACTGTTGATCAACTTTGTGATTCGACATGTTATTAGTTGTCATTTCTTATTATTCTGTTTCAATTCCTTGCAGATTAGAAACAAAAAAAATAGAGGAGAATCACCCCCCTGGATCTTAGCCTTGGCCTTTTTCAAGCAAAGAGAAGAGGAGCTGCCAGGCTTTGCATGTCAAGTGGCCACTCAGCTGTTTGACAGCTTCTGGGTTTCAACCCCGTTGGGATTGAGGCAGCTCAAGCAACCACGAGCGATGAGTCCTGTCGTCTGCTGACGCTGCTCCAGCACCATGGCAGACAGGCTGTGATATGGCAAGAGGATCCATCCTAGGGAGGCAGCGTTGGGATCCATAATTGGCTTCCTGGGAAACTACAGCTGGTGGAGAGGATGTAAAAAGAGGCGCGCATGTGCCAGGATATTGCTACAGCCTTGCCGAGCTGGTGGATCCACTTGGAGGAGAGTTTTGCCACTGATCTTGGTTTTTTTCCCGGTTTGGTAATGTTGGCTTTGGGGAAAATTTCTGCTGACTCACCCACCCCTGGACACCTTTTGCAGAGCGTGGCCGGCCAGTGAAGAGATCCAACGGCGCCTTACCCCCACTGCAGGTCCCCTGCGGTGGCCCCTGGCACCATCCTGTGCCCAACCCCATCCCGTGGGGCAGCTGCAGCCCCCCGCCCCGGGGAGTCTCCCACAGTGACCCCCGCACCCGGGGCGGGGGTGAGCGTGCCCAAAGCTTCCAGCGCGGCCGGCGCCCGGCAAGATTTTACCCTGTCTGCCGCCGGGGCCCCGGTGCCGCCCCCCGCCAGCCCTGCCGCCCCGCTCACCCGCCCCAGGCCGCGCAGGATGGGGGCGGTGCTGGTGCGGCGCGGGGGCTGCCTGCTCCTCTGGCTGGCCCTACTGCTGGGCTGCTGGGCTGAGCTGGGCAGCGGGCTGGAGTTCCCGGGTGCGGAGGGCCAGTGGACCCGCTTCCCCAAGTGGAACGCCTGCTGCGAGAGCGAAATGAGCTTCAACATGAAGACGCGCAGCTCCAGCGGGCTGGTGCTCTACTTTGATGACGAGGGTTTCTGTGACTTCCTGGAGCTCATCCTCACCCAGGGAGGGCGGCTACAGCTCAGCTTCTCCATCTTCTGCGCCGAGCCTGCCACCTTGCTCTCGGACACGGCGGTCAACGACAACCTCTGGCACGCTGTTGTCATCCGCCGCCACTTCAAGAACACGACGCTGATCATTGACCGAGCCGAGGCCAAGTGGGTGGAGGTGAAGTCCAAACGGCGGGACATGACTGTCTTCAGCGGGCTCTTCCTAGGAGGGCTCCCGCCGGAGCTGCGGTCGGCGACACTAAAGCTGACGCTCTCCTCCGTCAAGGACCGGGAGCCCTTCAAGGGCTGGATAACAGACGTGCGGGTGAACTACACACAGGCGTCGCCGGTGGAGAGCCAGGAGGTGCGGCTGGATGACGAGCAGAGCCGGCTGTGCGCCAGGGACGACGTCTGCCTCAACGGGGGCGTCTGCTCGGTGCTCAACGACCAGGCCGTCTGTGACTGCTCCCAAACGGGCTTCCGAGGGAAGGACTGCAGTGAAGGTAAGGAGCCATTTCAGCTCGCCCCATCGCCCCCCTCCCCATCGCTCTATGGAGGGGACGGGTCGGAGGCCAGGCCTGCATGAAGTTTCATCTGTATGAGTGGATCTTCCTCCCTCCCCTCTTTTCCCACCATGTCCCTGGCTCCCCTCTTCCCCACCTTCTCCGCCATGTCTTCCACGTGTCTCTGTGGCCAACCATGGTGCCATCACTCTTCTGTTCTCTGCGAGGCTGGGTGAGAGGAGGAAGAGGATGTTATCTGAGCATCTTCCCGGGATTTTGGGTTGTTCTGGGCAAAGGAGAGATGGGTGCTGGGTAGCAGGTGTCACCCAGATGGCAGGGGGTGGCTGGAACCATGCTCGGTGGGAGCTGAGGCGGGGGACGTGCATGCTTACCACAAGTAGCTGGTGGTAATTAATTTGGGGAGCAGGGAAATTGATGGTGGAAATAATTTAACTGGGTTAAGTGCAAAGGTGACCTGGGTTTGGTTTTGTAGGGTAGAGGAGACCCAGAGTCCACTTTGTATTTGCCTCTGCTATGTCATTGAAATAAAATCAGTGATTTATTTGTGAATTCCTTAAATTGTGGCCGGGGAGGAAGGGGATTAAACAGAGGATTATGTTTTTACATGAATGCGAAGGGTACTGCTTTGCAACATATTTAGCAATTCACCATGCCAGTTAGACAGGGAGAACACAAAAGGGCCAGGGGGAAGTACATGCTCCAAGACCACAAAATGACTGAGTAGTTTTACCAAGGAAGAGGGAACCTACAGAAACATCAGTTTCCTTAATCTCATATACAAATAAATCACTGGGTAAAATATGATTCATAGTCAGTGCCCATTATTTTTGGCAAATGGAAAGAATGTGAACGTTTACTTTGCAGATGCATGCAGGACTCTTGTTTTTATTATTTTGTTAGTAAATGTACCATTGCTTGCAGCTCCTTAGGCATAGAAATTATGTATGTTGTGTACCTAGAGCAGGACGTGAAGGTGTATAAATGAAATAAGAGTAAATGCATCAAGGGAAAATATGATTATCATGTTAAAATTGGAGAGCAAAGACCTAAGTTTAAAATGTAAAAGGTAAATATGAATAAGATATTATCAAGGACAAATTAAGATCTTCACTGAGTGGCTGCATGACATTTATGGCTGAATAATTTGCCTTTAGCATTTCTATCAGATTTCACTCATTATAAGAAAGAAAACATCATTTGTGACTGTGCTTTATTATGTAACACCTTCTGTCCTTAGTGTCAATACTCAAAACGCTACAGTCATTCTGCATTCTGTTTACTTTTTCAGCTGTTTATCTCTCATCTGCCATTCTTGAAAAATTCAAACCCTTTAACACTTTAAATAGATAATTTTTTATAGGAGCAAATAATAGTTTCAGAAAATTAGTCATTTGTGCTTTCAATTGCACCTATTCCCAGAAACTGTAAAATGAAATATCATTTATATTAGGTAAACCTTCTCAATTGATTTAGTATTTGGGTATCAATTTTTAATATATGATACTACATAATATATAGGTGTATGTACAATATTGAGTTGTCTTAGCATCTCTGAGTTAGGCGCTATTATAAAGAAAAAAAATTATGAGGTGTAGCAGCCTTGTTAAAGCAATAATGGTAATTTAAATACTATTAATACTATTATACATTTATATGCCCTTTACACTAAAACACAGTTTATTTATTTGAAGTTATTTTGCACATATAATACTTATGTGAAAGAGTTAGCATGATTGCATGTAGTATCAGTCAGATAAATTATTGCCTTTACATAATAACAGGTTCAGTGGCTATTTTTAAGGAACATTTTTATGTTCAGATCAAATTTTAGAGAAATAAATGTCCATATTTATATTTAGTGACTATTGTATGGAAGTTTTAAGAAGATGACACTCAAAATAACATTTAGAATCCCCGCCCCACAAATTAAGGTAAAATGCTGACTTTATTTAAGTGCTAATGGTCCTACAGTTGACATCAGTGAGATGAAGAGTCTCCTCACGTGTCCCTTGACTACTGAAAAGCCTTATAAAATAATAGCAAGACTTATAATTTTAGCAGAAAGTATTCAAAATCTGATTTCATTGGAAACAGGAGGCAACATTTGCCCTGACAGCAATTCAAATGGAACTACATTGCAGTTTATACCTGTTAATTGAGAAAAGGTAGCAGCTGACACTTCCATCAGTCAAGTTTTGATGAAGGGATTCGAAGTTACTCATATGTGCCAGCAAAGATATTGAACTGTTATAAATTATTTAATATTCTAAGAAACAGAAAAGGCAGAAGGACAAGTAAAGCCTTTATATCTGCCAAGAAGGAAACCTTGGCTTCTGTTCTTTAGTTTTTTGTAGCCAACATAGACATTAAGCTGTTGGACTTTGATCTTTTGTTCCCAGAATGTGTAAATTTCCCACAAGCCTTAGAAAGACATTGCCATTGCTAGAGGATCATCTCAGGCTAGAATTATCTGAAGAGGTCTTTTGCGTTTTCACTCCTACCCTTGTTTTGGTTTTTGTTTAAAAATGGTTTTAGATAGGAAAACCCCCCAACTTTCCATTTTTATCTGAAATTGTAGCCACATGTCCTAGTTGATACCTTTTCTTTCTTTAAATGTGAAAGATGGCAATTAAATTATATTTTCCTTGGATATTTTTAAAATATAATTTTTTTTGTCTTGGATTTGTTGTTTTTCTATATCTCTGCAGTCTGGTGAAACAGAGTTCCTCAATGTAATGAGGAGTGTAGGAAATAATACCAACAACAACAAACCTTTTCAAAATTTTATACCCTGACTTGCACGCTTAGGAATGAAAAAGCTATAGATTTAGAGTCAACATTTCAAGTCTTAAGATGCCATTTTTAATACAAAAAATATATTTTCAGTTATTTTCAGGAGAAAATCTGGTGGGTTTTTTTTCCCAGATTTTCATCTTTGAAAAGCTTATTAATGATCCCTGAGGTAATTTTTTTTTCTTGTAAGGATGGAGTTCAACCAAGTTTTGGATTGGGTTTTTTTGTTCTGTTGTTTTGGTTTTTTGTTTTTTTGGTGGTTTTTTTTTTGTTGTTGTTGCTGTTTTTTTGGTTTTGTTGGGTTTTTTTTTTTTTTTGGGGTTTTTTTTTTTTTTTGGGGTTTTTTTTTTTTTTTTTTTTTTTGTTGCTGTTTTTTTGGTTTTGTTGGGTTTTTTTTTGGTTTTTTTTAACCCACAGTAATATAAATTATTTCCAATAGGCTTAACTGCTTTTATACCTGTCTAAATCAGGAGTAGCCTCATTTATGTTTTATGAACTACATCATTGTGAGAAGAGTGCAAGCTAGGAAGGAACCATTCAGTCATTCCTTTTGTTCCAATAGGATCTAAGTTGTCTTCAATGGGAGCATTGGCATAAATCAGAGAAAAAGCACTGGAATTTTGCTTAAGTGTCAAGGATGTGCAGTCCATAGCAAAGAAAAATATGATCTCTAGCAGTTCTCTCATTGATAGGCCCATGAATAAAAACAGTACAAGAGCCTTCTAAAAGATAAAATCTCTGCTTTGTACTGAAAAAGGCAAGGGTATATTAGTCCACATAATAATAGTGATTCAGTAGAAGGAAAAATACATAAAATTATAATGAATTTTATTAGGAATAAGAGTAACATTGAAATAGACCCTGATTGCCATGTCAGTTTTCTGCTAAGTTTTTGACATATATTTCAATCTTCTATTCAGTGAAAATTACAATATTTCCTGAAATTACTCAAGTTGTTATGGCTTGATTCTATGATAGGGAGAGATTTTTATTAAAAATATCAACTTTAAAGTCAGATTTTTAGTGAATTAAGACAAGGTCCTAGAAGGTAAGGAGAATACATTATTTATATCAGTGAACCTCCATATTCTTCTTGTATTTTTTCTCCTTAGGTTAAATGTCAAAACAAAAAAACCCTCCCTATTTTGCCTATTAAATGACTAAAATAGTGACCTTCTGACTTTAGACCAAAAAAAAACCAAACCCAAAAAACCGTATCATTTTCCTTTCATCCTCATTTATATAAAAATAGCCTTGTCCAGTATCCTGTCTGAGAAAGTAAGCAGGTAGTTCTAAAAGAGGTAGTAAAATACACATGATGCATTGAATTGGGGAAGTTTCTCACTGATGCTAACTTCTTGTCCCTCCATGCCTTTCTGCTTTTCTATATCTCTAGTGGCTTGAAAAAGTCACAGACAGGATCCTTTATCTTTTTAAAATATAGCTTCCCTAGTTACCTCAATATTAGCATCTATTCAGGCAATTGCTCTGTGAATTCAAACTATTCCTGTTTATAACATGTATTTTAGCTGTTCCACTGAGTTTCTGGTTTGTGAGAAAAATGAGGGCTGTTCAGGCAGCTGTTCACTGTAAGAAATACTCTTCCTTGTCAGATATTCAGAAGTTGAAGCCAGCTACGGTTTGAACTGTGAAAGTGATTTTTGAGGAAGTCAGTTCCAGATGTCTCAGCCTAGCCAGCACTTAGATTTGTTTGTTTGGGTTCTGAATATACTGCATCAGTCTTTGTTGTATTTCCTTTTGCATGTTAGCTTTTTTAAAAGCCATCCAATATTTATATCTCTTTGAAATGTTTGATATTTTAATCCATTTTGTTCTCTTTATGCCTTGAATGAAACATTTGAACTTCTTTTGCTGTTAATTATCTATTGCAAGTTGCGTGTTTGAGTGAGATGTTGTTGAATTCATTGCCAATAGTCAGTCTTAACAGAGTAGTCACCATGGTCTTTATCCCTCTTGAATCTTAGCTAAATGTACTTTGGACTATTAAATACTGTGAACCAAACTTGCCATTTTGATTTACACTTCAGAATCTTTATCTACATGATCTGTATTTCTTCTTCATGCTGAATTTCTTGACAATGGCAGTGGCCACTGGGGTGATGTTGGTTTAGAAGGAGGGCTCAAAATGCACCAGAGATTGATTGCACTGAGGTTCTATATATGTACAAATCATGTAAATAATTTAACAAACATTATTTCACTTTATTTAATATTTTTAAATGGTGACTTTGTTGTCAGAGTATAATCTTGAGAAGAGATAGTCAAGTAATCAAAAAGTCATTCAGAACTGTTACATCTGTTACATTCACATTTAGTCATATGAAAGCCCAATCCTTATGTCAGTTTGAAGGACAGTTTTGCGTCATTTTCCTGAAGAAATTTGATATAGTCTTTTGTTTGCCAGGATTCAGTATGATAGGATATTGATTTTGATATCTGCCTCATGTAAAATCACAGGAATTAAAATACTGTTTCACTGGTAATTAGGAGTTGTCAGTCTGTTTTATATTGTCTTCTAAGGAGGTCTCTTGTTGAGTATTACTAATCCTTTCAATATGCTGATATTCAAACACCTATAGCCTAGATCTTGGTACTCCAGGTAAATAATATTTGAAATAGTGAGGTTGTTGTTTCCCTTTGGACCTAGTTGAGGTGCTGGGTCCTTGTTAAATTTAAGTCTGTGTTGTAAATTATAGACAGCTAATACGCTAGAATCTAGCACCATAGGACTTTGTGTCAGATTGGTCATATTCATTCAGAATTTCAAAATAATATATATTCAAATTGTCTATGTTTTGATGTAATTGCACTTCAGGGCTTGCAGGCATTTTGCACCAAATGTTCTTGATCTTTTCTCTCAGCTGAAGATTGGCTCTCTGGGAGTCTTTTAACAATAGAAGCTAGCCATGGATTTGTGAGATTTTACCCCTTCATGATTACTGACCTGATGGACAGGAATGGGGAAAAGGGCTGGCTAATAAAATGAGTTCCTGATAGAAATAGTTTTATGTAGAGGCTAACATTAACATATGCAGCTTTGAGGATTCATGTATCTTTCAAAAAACATATTAAAATTGGTTGGTAACTTAAAGGGAAACCTTCATCCATCTGTCTTGGTGAATTTAATATGATGTTTTACCTACCAGAAAGCTTGGTTTTCCTTGTAGAAAACATGAAACCATACAAGTTTCTGGAAAAATGCTCTGTCCAGTTTGTTGTGTTGTAGTTGAAACTTGTGTACCTTCATAAACACATGATTTTCCAGAATAGTGAAGGGCATTCTGAAGTGTTCAATCCCTTTGTGAACCTGAGGACTAAATTGTAGAGACCAAATATACTTCTTTCATTGTTTAGGATGTAACGGACATACTTTTAATTGTGTTATGTATAGAATTGAGTAACAAAGTCAGGGTAAATAGCACTTTTCTGCCTTTATTTAGTTCTATGCTGAGCTGGGATCATAATTTAATCTTTTACAAAAGATGTGCGCTTTCTTGAAGGCAGTTTCTCCTTCTGTACTGTGGTGATGGTATCTGAGTGTATCACAAGCACTCCACCAGCCTGGATTATATTGTCATGTATGCAGAACTCAATTTTTCAGCCCAGGTGCTCTTCTGCCAAGCAAAAAAGTAGTTGTATGTGGTGAATTCATGCAAATGTGTAGCCATTCCCCTGGATCTCAGAGTAGAATCAGTAGGATCAATAAGTGCTTCAATGAACAAAATATCTGCAGTAACTAATGAAGCAATGAAGTAAGAAAACCCACATGGGTTTGATAGGACATTGCTTTCTCAGTGACCCTAGCCAGTTCACACCACTTTTTCAGTTTGTCTTCCAATCTGTAAAAACTCCATGCAGGAGCTTTTGGTAGGATCTTTTTTCCTGGTCATCAGATACTTGAAAGATCAGAATTCCTATTAGGGATGTAGGAGAGGATGTCAAGACCTGAAGCTCCATTTACTATTGTGGGACCACTTTAGTCTACAGAACTGAAAATTGTTAGCTGGCTTTGAAATTGCAGGCCTTCCTGCTGCCTATGCATAGCTGAATGTTCAGAATAGGTTGGTTTTTCTTGCTTTTTTGTCTGTCATTGTCTGCCATTGTTCTCACTAGACACTGGAAATAATGTAGCTTGTCACCTGCCAGCCACTTCTCCTTTGACAATTCAGGCCACAACAGTTCTCATCCTTTTCAATGTTACACCTGTATAAAAGTCTTCCTTATTACTGTGAAAGGTTCCTTATTGCTGTAGAAGGATCTAGGATTTAATGTCTGAGCAGAGTGAAGAACTCTTGCTCCTAGTCAACAACCACATAATTTTTTTAGCTTCATTGTCTTCCATTTTCAATGAAAAATCTGAGGGTGAATGTAGGANCACCTGAAGCCTTCTGGTGAGGTATGGTGTTAGTCTGTATGGGGGAATGCTTAAAGCCTTCTGAAATTGCATGGTGACACTCTGTATTGTGGCTGTCTCGACTGCAGTGTGTGCTGCAACAGGTAAAAGTGAAAGGTGGCCTCAGTTATACCTTCCTTGAGCTTGTCAGGAAATGAGACAGAGGTAGCTAGCAGCTGTCTGCAAGAACGTGATTCTGTGATGAGATTTTAGATTTCTTTAGTGCTATGGAGTGTATTGGGAACCTAGAATTATTTAATTATGTCCTAATAAGCAGCAGATTTGGCACCTTTTAGATATCTGAAGGAAATGTGTTCTGTTTTCATTTTCCACTGGAGTCAATTTGAAGTCCTGTTGACTCAAGTTTGGAATTAGGGCAAACCTAATAACCTGCTGATTCTGAACTTATTATTCAAGTAGGAATATGAAAACAGAGAGAATTAGGGTGAATTAAATAACCTGCTGATTCTGCCTGTAGTATTCATCTGGGAATGTCTATAGAGATAATACTTTTCATAAATTCTGATATTTATTGCCATGATCATCATCACTGTAATTATTCATTAGTTTAATATGTACCTTATGAACCGTGCTAGAAGAATGAAGTTATATGACTAATTTTGTCTTAAATGTAAGACTCTATGATTTGAGGGAAAACCTGATTTCCCAAACAAATGGATGATGTAGAATCACATTTGCAGTTACTGCCACTACAAACTGTGAAACAGCGGATTTT
>VYZP01018119.1:0-32914 GCA_013400635.1 Hypocryptadius cinnamomeus | reverse complement strand
CTGAGCCGCCCCCGCCCCGCCCGCCCCGCCCGCCGCGGCGGAGGGCGCCGGGCACGGCGGCGGGGGGGTCTCAGGTAAGGGGAGGCCGTGCTCGCCCGGGCTGTGTCGGTGTGTGGGGGAGGCCTGGGGACGGAGTGCGAGCTCCTGGCGGGGGGAGCCGAGGTCGCCTGGGCGTGTGGGAGGGGATGTGAGGGTCTCATCCGCGAGTTGGAGGGCGAGCCCCGGGTACGAGGGGGGCTTGTGAAAGGGCTCCTGGGAAGTTTAACCTTCTCCTTCCCCCTCCCCCCGTCTTTTTATATATATACGGTTGTTTGTTTTTTTTTTAAAGAAAAAAAAATGTTTGTTTACGTGTGTTCGAAGACGCCCTCGTGCTACCTGGTGGGGTGCCCACCTGTTTTCCTGTCCCGGAAGAATGGTTTTTTGCAAGAATTGTGAAGTTTTTGTGGGATTTGGTGTTTTCGTTGAAGAGATAAACGATTAAAACTGTTGGAGAAGATGGATGGACAGTGCTCAGGTTGTAGTAGGTGGACAGGATGTGTTGGGAATGCTTGAGGTTTGTAGTGCCTCTCTGCTTTTTGGAGGTTGGACGTAGCCGTTGCTTATCTGCAGAGATAATCAGGATATAATGTGTTTGAGCTGCTGTGAGGATCAGTTTGGCTTTTCTTAATGGTGCTTACCTTGCTGGAAGTTGTGTTTGGGGCTGCAGTTGGAAGTTATTTTTCCTGCCTTGAGGGAAGGAGTAAGAGAAAGTTATGTAACATAAGTGTTCTAACCTATGTATCAGAGCTGCCTAATGGTACTGGGGCTCTGTTATTAACCTGAAAATAGGAGCACGTTTGTGTGTGAATCAACAAGTGGCTGTCTCTCTGGATACATTTGGCTCCACCAGAATCCTTTATTTCTTGTGCATACTGTCTTTTCCTGCATTAAAAGGGCAGGCGGTTTGATTAAATTGCAACATTGTTTTCTGTACCATTCCGTGGTTTTTAAGTCTTCCTTTGAAAACAAAAGAAAAAGAAGAGGTACACCTGTGAGGGGATTGAGTTTCAGAGCTTTCTGTGTTTAGGTTAGCATTTTGAAAGCTATTCATGTCTGTGTCGCCTGTTGCCATCTGTTGCTGCATGCATGGGTAATTCCTTGGAGAGTATGATTTTTAGCGTGCTTCCTGACCAATAGATGTGCGTGGAGCTCTTGGATCACCTCTACTCAGATTTTATAGAACAATGAAGTGACTGGATGATGGAGATGCAGCAGCTTCTGGATTAGGTTTGTAGCACGTTGGCTGAACTCAATTCAAGAAGAGCTGATTTCTTTTACACATTTTCTAGACTTGTTTTGTCAGATAAGCTTGTTTTTTGAGACTTTTTCATGGGTATTACGTAGCCTAACCAAGTGCATTTGGTTAAGTGTATGTGATAAACAATTTTTAGTACAGTTATTTGAGTTTTAATTTGGCTGAAATGTTTCTGGTTGGATTGTTTGTTTGTTTCTTTTTTTTTTTTCTTTTTTCTTTAGATCTGTATCTTTTACTAGGACTTCATGTTATTTCACTTTGAGTTGTTTGAAGCTATATTATTTAATCTTAATATTAGGTTCCAGTGGCATTTAAAAAGGCAGCTGCATTAGTATACTGCAGAGAGAATTATTATTAAAAAAAGGAAAAATATTTATTTGCTCAGTCATCTATCTCCTGAACTTTGTTAATGCTACAAGAAGAGGAGGATAGTCATTCCTCTTTTCTGTAAATTGCTGGTACATGAAATGGATGTTGTGTATTCTGGTTAAATTAACAAGCAAGTTACTATGCCATTTGAGTGAAAGTATGACAACAGTTTTTATATGAAAAATACTACTTTACTGTTGTACTCTTTTAAATCTTGTAGTTTTGGGATAGCTTTTGGGCTTTGTGTTGTTAGGTTTAAATGTCTAGGGGGAAGTTCTTGGACTTTTTTGCTGGTTCGGTGTTCTTCAGACTACTTAGCTTTAAGTCTGTTAGCATCCTTTCTAGTAGAATTGTGTGTCTTTTGGCACAACTTTGGTTTTGGCCTTTAAATCAGTTTTCAGAGGTTTTGGGATTGATGAAACATGGGTTTTTGCTGAAACATACTTTCCTATACCTTTGGAGCCTGGGGCAGGTTAAGCAGGGTACCCTGTGTGGAAGCTGTAGGAGCAGCTTCATCATTTGTGACTTTGATAAGAGATCAGGAATTTTGGTTTTGTTATAATTTGTATTTTCTTTGTTACTAATGTTATGTAAAAATAACCTGAAGTGAACTTTTATTAAAGGAGTAAATCTGTTTCTATAATGCATAAATGAGAAGTGAAGGTTATTTAAATGAAAGAGAACTTATTTGTGTATTAGTTGTAAAGGAGACCTCTTTTTATTGTCAGAAGCTTCCTTAATCTTCAGCTGAAGAAATAGGCTGTTACTGACCTGTTTGCTACATTTTGAAGGGTACTCGAGTGTAAGTAAAAACGTTCTTAATGGTTCTGTGATTGATACATGTATAAGGTTTGTAGGACAAAGAGTGAAATGTGTAGGATTTTGAGGGTTTTTTCCCCTCTCCCACTTCCTGTTGTGGAAATGTGTGCAAAGACAACCTTTTGGGCTCTTAGGACAATGTTAGAAAGAAAATAATTGCACACCCCCCTTCTCCCTCTTTAGGTCACGTTTAACTAACCCAGCCATTGGGCCCAGCAGAATGGCAATAATGCTGCTCTTGGAAGGGTCCCTGCCTAAGAGCTGCAGTGCACGTGTCCTGTTGCTATTGACAGCTTTGCATGCTGCTCTCTGGAGTGAGGGCATAATATGCAATAAACTTGAATAATTTCATGCTGCTTCCTTGGCTTCTCTGTGATATTTAAGAGTTTGTAGCTGGCTTATGCATATCTTGCCTTTTGACACAGGGCATGCCAGATCTCCGTTTGGGTGGGATAGCTTTTTAATTAAAGCACGTGTTTATTTTTTCATACCTTGTTCAGTTATATTTTATACTTATGAAAGGTTTTACACTCATGTTTTGGGAACCTGAGTTCTTATAAGTTACAAAGATTTAGTAATGCTTTTGGCAGTGCTGGCTTCTCAGACTTCAGAGTGTGCCTTAACTGGCTGTGTGAGAATTTGTGTTACTTAATCCCGTGGTAGGCCTCTGAAATGGGGAAGATTATGGATGGCAGTTCCTGAAGAGCCAACTAACTGATTTCTTGGTGGAGACTGGACTGAGACCAACCAACTTTTCCCATTCAAGAAATTAAAACTGCAGTTTGGTAGCAAAAGATGTTTTTCGACTGCTTTTCATGAAATCTCCTTCAAAATAACATTTTCATTTCTGATTTAGCTGTTGGACTTCTAAAATCAAAAATAAAGGCAGTCTTAAGTGCTTAAACCCACTCCTCATAGTGTTGATATGCTATGTATAATTTTCTTTATTGTAGAAAAGCATTTAGTGTTACTGATAGAGAACACAAACAGAGCGTAAGCAGAGGTGTATACTTCTCTAAAATCATGTAGGAGAGGCTATTCCTGTAGTGGGATCCTGATGTTCAATTCTGTTCCTATAAAACTTTTCTTACTTATATAAAGGAAAAAAAAAGGTGGTTCAGTTATTCTTATTGCCTGGGTCCCATTCCTGACAGTTCTTGATTAGACTTCAGTCTTGACTGAACTGGGAAAATTGAGGATGTCTTCAGCCATGTACAGCACTGCTGGTGCATCTGTGTCACACTGGTGTCTGGCTGCACCACTCCTTGATTGCTTCAGCTGAGCCTTTCCACTGGTGCTCACCACTAAGATATGTATTGATTTGTTTGGGGTCACTTGGCAGAGCATGTGGTGTTCTTCATTGTGCATGTACGTGGGTTTCCTTTCATTTTAAGGACAGGAAAGGAGAAAAATAAAAAGCAAGACCCAAAGACTCAAAAATCAAGACTAACATGTAGTCAACAGTGGATTCTGTTTGGCCCTGTTGGAGGATAAGATCTGCTCTGGGTGTTGTAGAGTCTGTGCTTTGCTGCCTGTTTGCCTTTGAAGACAAAAAAAAAAGTATAATTGCATTTTACCAACTCTTGAACTTCTTGCTGCCTTCATGAACAACATCACAAGCAAACTTCCAGTGTTGGTTACAATAGAGCAGTTATCTTGCAGTAAGACTCCTCTTTTTTCTTGCCTCTTACCAGTGATTCCTCAAGAATGGAGCCAAGCAGTGGTGGCCAAAAGTGCAAGCGTCCTCTTGTCAGCTCAGCCTGGTGACAGTGAATATGCTTGTGTTTCTTCCAGTGCTTTTTGTGTTTCTCTTTTAGCACAGTCTTTGTAACCTCTGATGGTATTGGAAGAGGGGAAAAAGTGTTACCAGATTCTTTGTCAGGGAGCCCTGGCTTGAGTCCCTTGAGATTTGATCTGTTCTCCATTTGGGAAGGCTGTTATTTCTTACCTGAATTGTGATGCAACAAATAGAAAAAAGCTATGAAAATGGTTTTCTTTCCCCCTACCTCTTCATTACAAGCACACAGCATGCCTGCATTCATACCAATATTGTGTATGGAATTCATTGCGTATTCTGTGCTGGAATATGATGACTTATTTTGTAATATTTTACTAGTATGAAGTCAGTCATCTAATTGCTAGTAAATTGCAAATCCTAAACAGAACCCTCTGATGAGCTCTGATAAGAGCTCAGTACTTAGCTAGAAATTGTATAGGGAGCTGCTATGCTGGAAGCTTTAGTGCAGTTTATTGGAAGTATTGTTCATATCACTTTCCTTGTAAAATTAGATGCTGCAAAGTGTCTTTTTAATAGCTTTTAACTGATCTAAAGACTTGGTGTTAGGAAAGCTAACTGAATGGCTTGTGTCCATGTACAGCATCACTAATGACTGGGAAAAACATACCTAAAACTTATTAGCTGAAAGAAAAATATGTGCTGTCATACTTGCCAGAATAGACATAAACCTTCGTACACCATAATGAAATGTTGTTAATCAACCTTCAATTCGATATCTACAATTTGCTGTTACCTTTGGTCATATGCCTGGATACTCTCAAATTTCCCTGGGATTTGATTTGTTTAACAGTGTTTTTTATAAGTAGATGTTCTGGAATAGTGGAAATGCTATATGTGATTTAAAAAAAAAATACATAAATGGTTATATGATAAATGTAGGGAATGCTGTGTGATTAGCATCATGTTTTCTGCTGGAAATACAAAACATGAGGGCTGAAATGGTGTGTGAGGTTCCTGGAGTGTGTGTCCCCTGACACAAATGATGAGGTGTCAAACTAGGGAAGGCACCTGCTGGACCTGTGGTGAACAGAGAAGGACTGTTGGATGATGTGATGGTCAGAGAACATCCTGGGCAGAGATCATGCAAGGATGGTTTTCAGTTCTTGGGGAAGTAAGGAGGGGAGTCAGCAGAACTTCCATGTCGGACTTCCAGAGAGCAGGGAGTCTGGCCTGTTCAGGAGCCCAGTTGACAGAGCCCCTTGGAAGGCATTCCTGAAGAGCAGAGAAAGGTTGGACATTCTTCAAGAAGGAGATCTTAAAAGTGCAGGAGCAGGCTGTCACCATGTGATGGAAGATAAGCCAGCAGGAAGATTGGTCTCTCTGAACTGAGAGTGTTGGCTGGAACCTGGGGAAAATAAAAAGGAGATGACCTTTGAACCAGGGGATGTTAAACTCAGGATGATTACAAGGATGTTGTGAGGTTACATGGAAAGAAAATTAGAAGTCTAAAACCTAACTAGAACTTAGTCTGGCTGCTAACATGAAAGACAATAAAAATGTTTCTATAACATAAATTAGCAACAGAAGGAGGACCAAAGAGAGTCCTTTATTGGATGTGTGGGGAAGCAAAGTGACAAAGAATGAGGAAAAGACTGAGGTGCTTAATGCCTTTTTTGCCTCAGTATGTAATAGTAAGACCAGTTGTTCCCTGGGCATCCAGTCCCCAGAGCTGGAAGACAAGGATGAGGAGAAGAATGAAGCTCCTGTAATTCAAGGGAAAATGGTCAGTGACCCTGCTACACCACTTATGGGTACTGATGGACTTGGCAGAAGTGCTCCCTGAGCTGCTTTCCATCAGCAGTCCCAGCTACCTGGGGAGGTCCCAGGTGATTAGAATTTGGCAAACCTGGTGGCCATCTACAGTAAAGACTGGAAGGAGGATCTAGGGGGCTACAGGTCTGTCAGCCTGACCCCTGTGCCAAGGAATATCATGGAACAGACCTTAAGTGTCACCATGTGGCATGTATGGTTCAACCAGGTCTAGTGAGCATGTGGTTAGGATAAAGTCAAGTCCTACTTGACCAACCTGATCTCCTTCTGCAACAAGGTAACCTGTTTAGTGAATGAGGGAAAGGCTGTGGATGTTGCCTAGCTGGACCTTAGGGAAGCTTTTGATAGTTTTGCCCCTGGCATTCTTCTGGACAAACTGTCTGCTGGTGGTGCTCTGTTTGCTGGGTGAAAACCTGGCTGGATGGCCAGTCTCAGAGTGGCGAGGAATGGAGTTGTATCCAGCTGGTAGCTGGACCTGAGTTGTGTCCCCCAGGGCTCTGTGCTGGAGGCAATCCTGTTTAATGTCTTTATTGATGATCTGGGTGAGGGAATTGGGTGCACCCTCAGTCAGTTTGCAGATGACACCAAGCTGTGCAGGAGTTGATCTGGTGGAGCGCAGGAAGGCTCTGCAGAGGGATCTGGTCAGACTGGGTTGGTGGACCAAGGCCAATGGTGTGAGGTTCAACAAGGCCAAGTGCCAGGTCCTGCACTTGGGTCGCAACAGCACCGTGCAGCGCTGCAGACTGGGGGCAGAGCGGCTGGAAAGCGGCCCAGGGGATTGATAGCAGCTGAGCATGAGCCAGTGTGTGTGCCCAGCTGAGCACGAGCCAGTGTGTGTGCCCAGGTGGCCAAAAAAGCCAGTGGCAATATGGCTCCTATCACATACAGTGTGGCCAGCCCCTGGGCACTTGGGAGGCACCTTGAATCCTGTGTCTAGCTTTGAACCCCTCACTACAAGAAGGACGTTGAGGGGCTGGAGTGCATCCAGAGAGGGGCAGTGGAGTTGGTGGAGGGTCTGGAGAACAAATCTTAGGAGGAGCAGCTGGGGGAGCTGGGGTTGTTTAATCTGGAGAAAAGGAGACTCAGGGAAGACCTTAGCACTCTCTACATGACCTGAAAGGAGGCTGTAGCCAGGTATAGTTCAGTCTCTTCTCCCAAGTAACAAGCAATAGGACAGGAGGAGATGGCCTCAAGTTGTGCCAGGGGAGGTTTAGATTCAATATTAAGAAATATATTTTACCTGAAGAAGTCAAACAGTTGAACAGGCTCTCCAGCAAAGTGATGGCGTCACCATCCCTGGAGGTATTTAAAAAGATGTGTAGATGTTGTGGTTAGGGACGTGGTTTTGTGATGGTTTTGTCAGTTCTATAAGAGGGGCTGGATTTGATAATCTTAAAGGTCTTGTACAAGCCAGTGGAGTCCATGATGCTATAAACCATGTCTTTCCCTTTTGTTTCTCATCTAGCATTCAGGGGAAAAAGAATGAATTCAACAGTGTTCTGTCATGTTGTGTAAGTTGGTTTGCCCACTATAAGTTTTCTGTATTTCACTTCATGTGTGGAGATGGGAGAGGTTTCTCTTCCCTCCCTTATCCAACATTTTAGCATGAAATGTGTACATCTGATTTTCTGATATTCTTGATCCTGACCATACCTTGTGTGTATTGCTACATAAAATTGGTCTTTTAGGTAGGTCTCGATGAGTATAATAATAATGGATACTTAGCAGGCAGTAAATTAAATGGGTTGGGCAAAATTGTACAGAAGGAGGTAGCAGATTGTCTTTGTATTGCAGGGCATTGCTGAGTGAGTGGCAGATTCTTTTCTGTAGTGTTGGAGAGCGGAAGTAGCAGGAGCATAACTGAGAATTGCTCCTAAGTGACACTTCTTATTTTGCATGAGAAAACTGAACTGTGCTGTTCTTATCTGCCTTCCATCTAAATCACTGCATTTTAATGGAGAAGCATCTCATCCCATGTTACTCTGAGAGTGCATGAAGAGGAATCTGCTGCAGAATTGTTTGTTTGCCAGCTATGGTAGGGCACTGGTTTTGGTGATGAGCTGGGGGTCCATTGCAGTGTGGTGTTCTGCACCTTTACAGTTCTGACTTCAACTAATATAATATTTACTTAGGAGAGCAGGGATTCTTGCATTCTGGCCTTTTTTCCTTTTGCTCTGTGTACTTTTCTACGTTTGGTGTCTTTCACTTTTTCTATATTAGGTGTCTCTTGTATTCTGGTTATCAGAGATAAAACTGTGTTCTTGCTTGCGAATAGCTTGTTTGAGTACATTTTTATTTCAATGATGATAGTATCCTACAGTTGGGATATAGCAATTGGACTTGTCATGTGTTCATTTTGTTTGTTTCCTTGTCTTTTTGCCTTGCAGGAGTACAGCTTGTTTTATGTTTGAAAGGTGGAATTTATGGAAATCCGAAGGGGGGTGTATATATAATAGAGCTGCTGAAAATAGCAAGGGGAGGAGAAGAGGTTAATTATATGTATACTCTGCAGCATAGTCAAAACCCTGTTAAAGCTGGCAGAAAAAGAAAACTTCAGTAAACCTAAGTCAAACTCACCAGCAAAAGCACATCTCTTAGCTCAATGAGAAACAGCATTAGGGGGTTCCTGAAAGTGGAAGGGAGGAGGATTTAGGAAATAAACATCTTTGCTTATGCACAGAACTGTATAATGTTTATAAAGACTTTGTTGGTCTGTGTTTACTCATGGAATGTTGGCTCAATGTGCATTGCCTTTCTGGATTAAGCTAAGGAGTAAGGTCCTTTTGGTCAGTTGGACTTGAAGAATTAAATCAGGAACAATTCTCAAGGTGAAAGTCATTTACTTGCTATCTTTCTAGCTGAAACAAGATAGCAAACTTCATTTTTTCATAAAAAGTTGGGATGTTTTAGAGCAGGGGTGAAAAGAGATTTAGTCCTCCTTTTTTGTAATAGAGCACTAGGACTACATTAGCATTATGAAATGGTTGTATGTTATCCATCATGTATGGTTTATGTTAATTGTACCTCTTTATTTAGCCTCCTCATGAGAGGAGATAGGTGGAGACAGAAACAGCGGAGTCTCCTGGTTTTGTTTTTTCTCTCCTCCCTGGTGTACAAGATGAATGACTGCAGGAGTGTGAGAACTTAAGATAGTGATGGGACTGATTCTGAGAGCAGTGGACCATCTAAACTCCCTCTGTCCTACTTTCAAATACTAACTCTAGCATTTCCAAAAATTATGCTCTGAGTGCAGCATCTTTGTTGTCCTCCACTAATCAGTATTTATAGAGGCTTTTTTTCTGCTCTGGCTTTGGATTCATCCCTCCTCTTTCTTTTCAACTGCTGGCTTCCTTAAGAGTATATCCTCTAGGATATGACATGGAATACATGCAGTGGAAGCTTTGTCCATCGGCTTTCCAGCTTCAAACACTCCTGACACTATCACTGTGGTGATACAGAAATCCTCTGGGGAAGGAGAAGGCTTTAAAACCCGGTTGTGAGAAGATCTCTAATTGCAGGTTGTTAATTTCTGTGAACTGCTTATGCTCATTAGAGTTAATTTTGTGCCTGTGGTGTGGTCTGACTGCTGTTGACATTCCCTGCCTTTGGCTGTGGCAACAAAACTTGGAAGTGTGGAGTTCGTTGGTTACAGTTGCTTGAGTTTAAAACCTGGATTTTTCTAACTGAGGTGTGTTAGAAGTTTAATCATTTTATATACATAAAGTTGGCATAGAAAGATTGCTTCTGAAAGGTTTTGACTCAGTGGGGGAGCTGGTGAGAGTGAACCAATTTAAGTGCTTTTGGCCAAGGCTAAGTATAAACCTCAGGAGTTGTGAGCTGTTTCCTACAACATTGCTTTGTGCCGCCTTCTCTCTCTCTTCTCATCTGTCTGTTGGTTGTGCCAGTGGAGCTACAGTGGGGATGCATAATGAGGTGGTTCAAGAAGCTGGTCCAATCTGAGAATTTCAAAGAACACCTGCAGGGGTGGGGGTGGGTAGATAGGAAGGGAGAGGACCTTCTTAAAATAGTCCTACCTGAAGAGACTCTGAAGTAGTCTCTTTGTTGAATTATTTAAATGTATAAAGTTATTTTGTATTAATCTGAACTGTTTCTCCTGTCTCTATGTAAGTGTGGCTGTAGTCTTAGTCACTCCCTGTTAGTCTCAGAAGACAAAGCTTACTGTAAGAATGTGTCTGCTTGAGTTTATGGCTTCAACATGAGGCAGGTGCTGTGGAATCTGAAGTGTGGAGAGATGAGCAAAGAATTTAGAGGACGTAGGTTGTTGGAGACAAGGAGAAATCTTAGGCAAAGAAAAATTTCTTGTTCTTCTAGTGTGAAAATCTTACAAATGCTTTGATTTTTTTTTTTTGCTTTTTTGAGACAAGTTCAAACAGTTCTTGTGTTTGGGAAAAATAAGGTTTTTCTCCATTTTTTTTGTCAGTAAACTTGATATGGCCTTGACTGTATTTTCTTTTAAAGTGTGCCATAGCAGTAGTATTTGCAGACCTTCCACATTCAAATTCCTCTTAAATCTGCACTGATTTAGAGGTATGAAGTGCTGAATTAATAGGAAGAGTGATAACCTTGGCTAGTGAAAATTGAAAGTGTTAAAGCAAAATTTTTTGTCTTACCTTAAAGGAACGAAAACTATCTAGAAGATGACTGGAAGCTGCAAATTTGAGTACAGCTTTTCTGCAATTGAACAGTAATTCTTTAATTTGTTAGTTTAGGTAGATCAAGGTTCTATTTCTACCTGATTTTAATGTTACTGCCTATAATGTAAATAGGTGGTATTATCTTCAACAATGGTTTTATCCTAATCAATGGATATAATTCTTGTGTACAGTGCATAGCCTCTATTGTAATAATACTTGCACATTACTGATACAGATTTTATGTCAATTTACTTCATTTGCCTTGAGGAGTTCCCAGGAGTCTTAGTCACAGGCTCATTGTACCAGACGTTGTAAAAAAAGAATAAAAAGATTTCATTATATAGACTACGTTGAATAGAAAAGACAGATATGCTACAGGTACTATTTAATATGACCCTTGTAAGTATTCATCTTAGCAACTTGTCATCAAGGCTGGGGCTATAGCTTAGTGTGAAAAATTATAGAAGTTAATTAAAAATAATGTGTTAGGATAGTGGGCTTTTATTTCCTCCACTGTATAGTTCTGAGTGTTTTAGGTACTGGATACAGAAAGTGGGAGCTTGGGCAGATAGAACCTGACAACACTGCTTGCACTTTACTGTTTTCCTCTTGCAATTAGTAAGTGACATCTCCTTTTCATTGTTTTGTGACTAAAAGGTGAAGGTTTAGTGAGAGCTGTGATGCCTCTGCTGAGCTGCCTGTCTTGCATGTCTGAGGAGGAGCAGATCAGAAGCGGTTCTTGAAGTGGATGTTCAGATTTTGCTGTACTGCCAGGGCAGATACCATGTTTGACTGCTTGAAGACATAGGGGTATGGACGCAGGTCAATTTGCAATAAGAGGTATGTAATGAAGTGATGAATTGCCAAAATTTTTGAAGGACTAGTGAGGTGGATTAGGATGTGCAATCAGCTGATCTGCAGCTTGGGGAAAAAAAAACCAAACAAGATGAGCTGAGGGTTCAGTATTATTTTCATTTTGGTGTAGGAAGGGTAGTTCAACTCTTGTGTAAAGACCAAGAGCCTTTTAAATACGAGCTCCTGATTTCAAGTGCCCTTCAGTAGCCACGCCACTTAAAACAGTTCCTGCTGTGTCTGTTTTGCTGGTGCAGATGTTTGTGTAATGATACAGTGAATGGATCTGTCAGGTCAGAAATGGCTTTTCTCCCTCACGGAGTTTTCTTGACCGTATCAGTTCCCTGATCTGACTTGCTCGTGAACGGCTGTGTTAACACCATAGAGAAGGCCATTCAGCTGGGCTAGAGAATACTGACCCTATGTGTGGGTCCAAAATTGTTGTTTTAATCTTTGACATTAAATGGAATCTGACTGATTTGCATAGATTCTTATTAAAATAGCAGTGTCTGTTAAAATTTGGATGGGTAACTTTCGACAAGAGGTTGGTAGATTTTTGAAAGCTATTTAAGTGCATCTGTGCTGTTGATTGAGACTGAGAACCAATGGCATAATAATAAAATCAGATACATACTATCAGCCAAAATTCTGCTGAACTTTCATCATTTGTTATATTTCTAGAAATACATGTTTTCATAGTACTACAACTTAAATACTGGCTTACAACAGAAGTTGTTCTTGTCAAATTTCTTCTTTCTTCATGTTTAGGAATATGAATTTAACAGTACGCTTTACTAAAAGTGCAAAGCTAAACTGGAGATGGTATTTTAGTTTTTTTTCACTTAGTGAGTAACGAAAACTTGCAGATGCAAAAAAGTCTGTGTATTTCTTGGTGTTATAGAAATGGTTTTTTACAAAAATATTTTGGATGTGAGGGAAGAAAGCAGCAGCCAAGTAATAGCCACATGCAAAATTGGATTATTTTTTGTTGTCGTTTTTTTACATGATGCCTTTTATTATAGCAGTTGAATGCTCTGAATATGTCTGCTCACATCTCCCCTGTGAGATAGGAAGGTACACTGACTCAGGCTTACTGTGGTTGGGCTTTTTCTGTGGTCACTTAAGGAAATATATGGAAAAATATGTGAATGTAGATTTTTGTAGATCTAGCACAATAATCTCCAGAGCATTCCCCTCTCTCAACTGACAAAGCTCACTGTGCTCCTTCTGCCACGCTCATCTGTTCCTCACCCATTCTGTAAGAAACATTTCCTTAATTGTTTGGATTTAAGCTCAATACATAATGACTTTCTGAAAAGCTGTACAGACATTTTGGTAAAGTCGGCATAGTGTGTCTGAGATGATGGAAGCTAGTTACAATCCACTTGGCCAAGCTGTAGCTCATTTGTGGAATTTTTTGATAAAAGTTTTCACTAGGAAGGACAAAATTAAGTTTGGTGTCTTGTTTCTTTTTTTGTCAAGATCAGTATTACCACTCATTTCAAAGACATGTTACTAATATGTGTTATTAATAGGTACTTAAGCATGTGTAACCACTACATATGGTTTCTAAGACATGCTGTGATTTTTTAGAATTATAAAATTTGGTTTCCATTAATGCAGTATTCTGGGTTTAATTTAATTTTTATCTACTTTACAAGATACTTCAGTTTGGCTACTTCCATAAGGTCTGGCGCTCTCCGTGGTAAGTGACTGTATCCTGTTTCAGCTTTGAGTGGTATAGTAAGGTTTGTTTGAATATATCCTGATGGCTTGGTGAGAGCCAGATCTGACTGTAATTTTCTCTAGAAGTGTGGTGGTGAATAGTATCAGAAACATAACTTTCTGAAAGAAATGAGCAGTGAATGTTACTGCGTGGACAATCTGGTGACTGTTGGAAGAGCTGACTGTCTTGGTTTACTTCTATAGCACACATAATGTTGAAACAAGTCTTCTTTTTCTTTTAAAAAGGCATCAAATGTAGAAGAAATAAGTTATATCTGTTACTTTGTTAAATGTAGTCTTAGATTTGATCTTTAAATTCATCTTCTTGTGGCATAGGTGGCTGATTTGCCTTTTTTAAAAAGCAGCAGTGTTCCTCCAAAACTTAAACAAGGTCAGTCTATTCCCAGCCATTGATCAGCTGTGCAAGTAATAACTCTGTACCTGCAGAAATGAGGGTTAGCAGCTTGGCCTTGACAATAGAAATGGTACTTAGTACATGGAAATCCTTTTTGCCTCTATTTCTGTCTGAATTTGGAGCACGGGCATTATTTCTTACAAAATATTCTGAATTGCTCATTCTCAGGTTCTGGCTTTTGAGATTGTTTTGGTTATGTGTGTTCTCTGCTAGTTTAAGAAGATAGAATGAGGAAGGACAAAAATAGTGATTTTTGCATTTTGTATAAGTTGTGGCAAGAAATGGCTGCAAACTTCTCCGTACAGGTACATCTCTGTCACTGGCACAGCATTTAGCAAGTGAGTCTGTTTTAATCAGAACTGTGGATGCTCTAACCCTCCCAACTTCTTTGTGTACATTTTGGCCTATGGAAAATACTGTCTTACTGTTCATCACCTGCCTGTAACTGCATTTGCTTTCCTGATAAGCATGCTAGGAAGTGAGAGGCTTTTGACAGAGCACTAAAGATATATTGCATTTGACTGCTGCCTGAGACTTCTCTGCACAGATGGATCGCGGTAGTCAGCCCAAATCTAAAGAAAATTTAACGAAGCGGAAAGACCTCACTTGTGTCCTACTGAATGAGCTGGTGGTGGTTGCATTTGCTCCTTTATGGGCTTATAGTCAAGAATTAGGCGTGTCTGCACAGTATTTTGGTTTTTAGTTCACTTACTATGAGCTGTCTGTAGTGATGCATCACTATTGGCATCAGTGTTACGTGGGGAGATCTGGGCAGCTGTCCTGTTATTTGTCCAGCCTTTGATAATCAAGACAGAAAGAGTTGTAAGGATTTATGTGGCTGTGAAAGAAAGCCTAGCATGGTACATTGCAGAAGATCATCTCACAGAGTAATGTTGATGTGGGAGTACTGATGAGTTCTGTTAATCAGCACTGGTTGGGGGCACTCTGATGCACATGCAGGAACTATTGAAAGATGCTTACATGCTGTTGACTAACATTGGATAATCTGGCACACAGCAAGGTCACAATACAGTAGCTTCATATTTTGAGGAAGCCCTATGTTAACAAATTTCTGTGAGGCTGTTTCAAATGATTAAACAGGAGAGAAAATCTGCATTGTGCTTAAAAATAAGTTCACATTAAGAAGGTCAGTTGATACAGTGCTTGAAATAACTTCACCTGTTTCACAAATAAGTCTTGAGATTTGGGTAAGAGGACCTATTGCTTCTTCCTATTCAAGACTTCTGTGCAGTGATTCCGTAAGTGAGGCTGTTTTTCATCAGCCACACAAGCTTGTAATATGTTTCCTTTGTTCCTGCTAGGTTGAAGGCAAATTTTGATTACTGGGCTGTTGGGGAGAAATGAATGTTTTGGAGCAAAGTGAAACTGCTTAGCCTAGTGAGTGTAGTCTGCAGTGGATGTGCTTAGATGGCTCTACAGCTACAGGCTATAAATACCTTAAAGTCATGCAGCTTTACTGAGAGAGCTGCGTGCACGTGTAGCAAGAGTGTAGGTGTGACACTGGAGTAGTGAAAGCTGTGCCAGACTCTTACCTTCCCTTTGAATAAACGGAGATGTTGCATACTGTGTGTGTTGGAAAGTGCTGTAAATGTGTGTAATTTGTGGCTGTTAACAAAGCACTTGTTTGGGGGCGGGACTTTGTCCCTTCTGCTGGGGATGGCGTTATGGATGTGTACCGGCATTACGGAGTTTTTTACGATCGTGTTGTAGTCTCTAGTTGGCAGGTGCTGCATCGTCCTCTTGAGATCGTGCATGAGGAGGAGTATGTACCAGCTGAAAATGTTTTCTTCAGAGGCTTCCAGTAAAAAAATAATAAAACAGATACTTTTTTTACATGTGGATGGGGGCAGACTTTGAAGGCCTTATCTATCCAAATGTATTTTATTAACAAGACTTCTCCCGAGGATTATTCTCAGTGGTTTTGCTCAGAGTATAGCACTTAGATATAAGCACTTTACAGGGCTGTTACTATTAAGAAAGGCTGTTGCAGTAGTAATTGTAATAGTTCTGTATTTATAGCACATTAATGACAGGAAATGTGCTATATGTCTTAAGTTATCAGTGATGTAATGGGTGGAAGCACGTTCTGTCTTTTTTTACTCCTGTTATTAATGAAATGCCTTTTTTCTTTTTGGCAGCTATTCTGCTGGATATGTTACTCAAGTTAGGCTCCTTGTGAGATACTCAAAGCAAGTATTGTCCTGATGAAAACTTCTTATTTGTTTATCAGGGTAAATTCCAAGATTGAAAAAAAAAAAAAATTGTATGAGAAAAATATGTTCTTCCTGTTTTGAGTTAGCATATATAACTTCTGGACTAAATAAATGTTACATGATTGCATGAGATTATGGAGGATAAGAATTTGTGCCTTGGTTGACCTTTACCGTATCTCTGTTCTTAATGGCATTTTACAGCGTCTTTTGCTGTTTCTATTCGTTATATAATTAAAATTACTCTTTTTTAATAGTGAACAAGTCTTAAGAATGTTAGCCAGCATTGTTAACATACATTAGCTTGAAAACGTAGCAGTTTTCAAGCCTGTTGGTAGAGTTACAGAGAACGAATATCATTCAGCAATTAAAGTTTTTTATGATGTAATGCAGAAGAGGCTTCCTGAGGTCTTGTCCAGACTATGCACAGTAAGGTTTGGTAAAGTCATGTTTAAAAACTGATTCTGAGATTCTGTGGGAGACTGAGCCTGTGAGAGGATGGAAATGTTGCTTTCATGGACAGAGGATGGATGCCAAGCACGTGGTAGCCAGGGCGTGCACGCAGCCTTCATGGCACGTGAATGTTGCTGATTACAGAGCCCCACACTGCTTATCTAGAGAAGCTGCTTTTAACAGCTGCAGTTGCAGTAGATGTTCTCTTACCTTTACCTTGATAACTTTCTTCTATGTATATTTTTTCCCCCTTTTTTGCCCCCTCATTTTTTTGCCTTAACAGCAAGTCACACAAAAAAAGAAAGAAGCTTGCCTTAGGTTTCCCAATTTTAGTCCTACCCCGATAGGGCTGAAGCTTCAAACTAATAAGTTCAATAATAATTCAAACTAATAAAACATCAAAAGCAATAATTCAGAAAAAGGAGGAGCTTATCCATAATAAGTCTGAACTGGACAGATTGGCACAGTGTGGCATTCATAGAAGTGTTATTCATGTGATATATGTAGTCTTTAAAATGCTAAAAAAGTGGAAGTTCAGCAGAGCAGCAGATCTCTCCTATAACACTTAAAATATAAGATTAAAACAGCAGTAAAGTTGACTTCTTAGAAGAAGAGATACAGAATTTGAGGTATTAACAATTTGACAGTTCCCTTTTGATTCTAGTAATATTATTATGTGCATCAATCTGCATGAACCAAGGCTACAACACAAAGAGGCCTTTGAGTTAGAGGAAAGGGGCTGCAGAGACATGGCATGCTGTGGGATGGTTTTGTGCCTGTGTGTTCTGTAGCCTACACACACAGATAGTAGAAGATGAAAGACTCCAGGGATAGAGTATTCTGTAGATAACATACATGTTAGTAAAAAAAATAACCTTGGGAGGCAGATGGGAAAAGAACTGGATGCCAAATCTTGCCTGCATCTCATTTGTGTGCCTGTTTTTTTGGAGTTTTTTTGGTGAGTTTGGTGATCTACTTGGACAGAACTTAAGTGCAAAGCTAGAAATTAATTCTAAATGGGTTCAGCTGAATGTGGCAAACACAAAACGTGGCTAAGTATGAAAACATAATTCAGGCAAGTTTTCCAGGAAGTCTCCAGTCTGAGGAGTTGGGGTTCTGTTTCCTGGAAAAGTGTGGGCATTGTCTTAACATTCTTTAAAAGGAAGGAGTCTCTCCAGGTGGCTTTATCCATATTTTTTTTTCAGGAAGAGAAAACCACAAGGTGTTTCAGACATGAAATGCTTATGTCATCTGTAAATTTGGGGGTTTTGTTTTGTTTTGTTTTGTTTGGTTGGTTTTGGTGTTTAAAGGCAGTGTACATTCACATACTTGTTCATTTCTGTACTTTTCTTAATGCATCTAATAATGTGACAGGCTTTTATAGAGGGACTAGCCAGGGTCCCCAAATAATTCTGCAGTTGTGGTCCAGTCCTTGAGGGTGAGTCATAATTCCACATACTGAATAATACGTTGAAATACAGAGGAGAGCCTTCCTGGAGTTTATTTACTTATGAGTTGCTTATGTAAGTGTAGATGATCATACACGGTATCCCAAAATATATATTCTGACTGGCACGTGTTTTCAGTTATGTTTTATTCAAGGTAATATAAAAGTCCTGAGGAATGAAGTTGTAGACTGTTTTGCACAAATACAGTGAACTTGTTTCAGCTTTCCATCCTGTAAAGCAAAGCAGATGGCTGGGGGGGAAAATGCGGTGTGTTGTCTTGTGTTGGTTTTCACCTAGGAGTGTCACTGGAATTACTCAGGAACTGAGCATTGAGTATGCTGGTGCCAGTTCTTTCACACACTCACATCGATCCTTTCATTGGGCTGTCTTGGTTTGAGCTTTGGTCAGTTGTATCTTGAGTGTTTGCTTATAGAGGTCTTCCCAGTGTGAAACGTGGACCTTGGATATCATTCCTGTGGTAAATCCAAAGGGGGTTTGAAAGCATTGCAGGGTTCTTGTCACGTCTTTAAGCATGGTAGCAAAATACTTGGATTACTCCCAGTATTAGCCATAGGGAATAGCTGGATGGTGAGAATTGCTCTCATTTGCTTTGCAAATATTGTTGGAAGTTTCTCTCTTCAAGGGCACAAAAACACAGCCAGTGAGTAAATGATGGTGGGGAAATAGTAATGCTGGAAGTGCACTCCAACTGGTAGTAGGCTACTGGCCTGCATTACCTAGAAGATTGGCAGGTTGCAAGACAAGGGGTTAAACATTGATGTACCAGAAAGTAGAAGAGAAATACTAAATTTTAATTGCTGTTGAAGCAGGGAAATTGAGTGGGGTGCTGGTGTGAATGGGAAACATATTATACCTTTTTTTTTCCCTCTCTTTTTCTCCATATTTAGGAGGGCTTTCGAGCTACTGCTCTGCTGCTGAACAGCATGCAGTCCTTTCGGGAGCAAAGTAGTTATCACGGAAACCAGCAGAGCTACCCGCAGGAAGTGCATACTTCATCCCGACTGGAAGAGTTCAGCCCCCGCCAGCAGGCCCAGATGTTCCAGAGCTTTGGAGGAGGTGCTGGCAGTGGACGTCGTGGAGCAACAGGAGCCTCTACAGCAATGCCTGGTGAGAGCTCTGGCCATCAGAGCTACCAAGGTTTCAGAAAAGAAGCAGGAGAGTTTTACTATATGGCTGCCAACAAAGATCCAGTGGTGTCAGGAGGGCAGCAGCCGCCTCAGCGCAGGCCTTCCGGACCAGTACAGAGCTATGGGCCCCCTCAAGGGAGTAGCTTTGGGAGTCAGTATGGGAGTGAGGGACACGTGGGCCAGTTCCAAACACAGCACTCGACCCTTGGGGGTGTATCCCACTATCAACAGGATTATACTGGTCCTTTTTCTCCAGGGAGTGCCCAGTATCAGCAGCAGGCTTCTAGCCAGCAGCAGCAGGTGCAGCAGCTGAGACAGCAGATCTATCAATCTCATCAGCCTTTACCCCAGGCTTCCAGCCAGTCTGCTTCTAGCACCTCACACTTGCAGCCAATGCAGCGTCCATCCACCCTGCCTTCCTCTGCTTCAGGCTACCAGTTACGAGTGGGTCAGTTCAGCCAACACTATCAGCCACCTTCGTCATCCTCCTCCTCCTCTTTCCCTTCCCCACAGCGTTTTGGCCAATCAGGACAGAATTATGACGGAAGCTACAATGTGAATTCTGGGTCGCAGTACGAAGGCCATGCTGTGGGTTCCAATGCACAGGCCTATGGGACCCAGTCAAACTACAGCTTTCAAACTCAACCGATGAAAAGCTTTGAGCAATCTAAGCTGCCCCAAAGTGGGCAGCAGGGGCAGCAGCAACAGCACCCGCCTCAGCACGTAATGCAGTATTCAAATGCTGCCACCAAACTCTCTCTTCAAAGTCAAGTGGGACAGTACAGCCAGACTGAAGTTCCTGTAAGGTCACCGATGCAGTTCCACCAAAACTTCAGTCCAATCTCTAATCCATCTCCTGCTGCATCTGTGGTTCAGTCTCCAAGCTGCAGCTCTACCCCTTCTCCACTCATGCCAGGTGGAGAAAATCTCCAGTGTGGGCAAGGCAACATGTCCATGGGTTCTCGAAACCGAATCCTGCAGATGATGCCTCAGCTTAGTCCTACACCATCTATGATGCCAAGCCCCAATGCTCATGCCGGTGGATTCAAGGGGTTTGGACTGGAAGGACTGCAGGAAAAAAGGCTCACAGATCCAGGACTGAGCAGCCTGAGTGCTCTAAGTTCTCAAGTTGCCAATCTGCCCAACACAGTCCAGCACATGTTGCTCTCGGATGCCTTGGCACCTCAGAAAAAAAGTTCCAAAAGATCATCCTCTTCCAAGAAGGCCGACAGCTGCACCAACTCAGAAGGCTCCTCCCAGGCAGAGGAGCAACTCAAGTCTCCCATGGCAGAGTCCCTGGATGGTGGCTGTTCCAGTAGTTCGGAGGATCATGGGGAAAGGGTGAGACAGCTGAGTGGCCAGAGCACCAGCTCAGACACCACTTACAAAGGGGGTAATTTAGAGAGACCCAACTCCTCACCAGCACAAGGCTCTCAGAATGAGCCATCGAAACTCAGCAGCAGTCCTGCAGCTAGGGAGGATGTGGCTTCCCCTGATGGGAAGGAAGCTGTGGTGGCTGTGGAAAATGCCCCAAAAGTGAATGAAAAGGCAGTTGGGGTGATTGTCTCCCGGGAAGCCATGGCAGGAAGAGTAGAAAAGTCAGGTGGACAAGATAAACCTGCACAAGATGATGCTTCCACAGCCCCTCAGGCACCAGCTAGCACTAGTGGAGCAAAAGAAGCTGGGCATGCAGGGACACAGCAAGAAACTCAAGGAGGAGGCAAAGGGAGCAAAAGTGGTGATAACACTAACCATAATGGGGAGGGGAACAGCCAGCCTGGTCATGCAGTAGTTGGGCCAAATTTTCCTGCAAGAACAGAATCTTCCAAGTCTCCTGGTAGTTTAAGATACAGCTACAAGGATAACATAGCACCTGGTATACAGAGAAGTATTGGTGGCTTTCCACAGTATCCATCTGGTCAAGAAAAGGGGGATTTTCCAGGGCATAGTGAGCGCAAAGGCCGTAATGAGAAGTTTCCTAGCCTCCTACAAGAAGTTTTACAGGGGTACCACCATCATCCGGACAGAAGGTATTCTAGGAACGTGCAGGAGCATTCTGGGATGGCTGGGAGTTTGGAGGGAGCCATGAGACCCAATGTTTTAATTAGTCAAACCAATGAATTGACCAATAGAGGCCTCTTAAACAAAAGCATGGGGTCCCTCCTAGAAGGCCCTCACTGGGGTCCCTGGGATAGGAAGTCTAGCAGTGCAGCTCCAGACATGAAGCAGATAAATTTAGCCGATTACCCTATTGCTAGAAAGTTCGATGTGGAGTCTCAGTCTGCTGCCCATGAGGCAGGAGCACTCTCAGAGAGGAGATCAGTGATCTGTGACATATCTCCATTAAGGCAACTTGTAAGAGATCCTGGCCCTCACCCCATAGGGCACATGGGTCCTGAGGCCAGAAGTGGAAGGAGTGAACGTCTTGCCCCTGGCTTGAGCCAGTCAGTAATACTCCCTGGTGGTTTAGTATCCATGGAAACAAAGATGAAAGCTCACAGTGGGCAAATAAAGGAAGAAGATTTTGAACAGTCTAAGAGCTCAGCTAGTCTCAACAATAAAAAAACAGGAGACCATTGTCATCCTGCTGGCATCAAGCATGAATCTTTTCGAGGCAATGCCAGCCCTGGCGCTGCAGTCTCCGACGCTGCTCCAGACTACATGCCCCAGCAGGACAACAGATCGACACAGATGAGACGAGGACCTGGCAGAACTGGAAGGGGTAAATCACCCTCTCAATATCAGGATCTTGCTGATAAGCTGAAAATGTCACCAGGCAGAAGCAGAGGCCCAGGGGCAGATCTGCATCACATGAACCCACACATGACACTATCTGAAAGAGTTAGCAGGGGTTCCTTGCATTCTGTCTACCCTCAGAATTCAGAAGGCCCATCTCTGGCTTCAGCATATCACACGAATGCTAGGCCTCATGCTTTTGGTGACCCCAGCCAGAGTCTGAATTCCCAGTATCATTACAAGAGACAGATATACCAGCAACAGCAAGAAGAATACAAAGATTGGGCAAGCAGCGCTGCTCAGGGTGTGATTGCTGCAGCTCAGCACAGGCAGGAAGGAGCAAGGAAGAGCCCAAGACAGCAGCAGTTTCTGGAAAGAGTAAGGAGTCCCTTAAAAAATGACAAGGATGGAATGATGTACCTTCAAGGTAGCTCTTACCATGATACTGGAAGCCAGGAAGCTGGGCGCTGTGTCATGGGGAGTGACAGTAGTCAGAGCAAATGCACCGAACTGAAACATGGCAGCCAGAAGTTGCAGCATCATGAATCTGGTTGGGACCTCTCTCGGCAAACTTCTCCTGCCAAAAGCGGTGGCCCTCTTGGAGCAGCCAACCAAAAAAGATTTTGCCCTCAAGAAAGCGATGGGCATCGACGAGAGGAACCTACAGATTTGCCTAAGCCTAGTAATGCTATGCTTAGGCTCCCTGGCCAGGAGGACCAGTCTCCGCAAAACCCATTAATTATGAGGAGGAGGGTCCGTTCTTTCATCTCTCCTATCCCTACCAAAAGACAGCCACATGATATGAAGAACAGTGGCAGTGAAGACAAAGGGCGACTAATAACTTCAGCAAAAGAAGGAGCTGATAAAACATACAACTCCTATGCCCATTCATCTCAAAGCCAAGATGCTGGCAAGTCAGTTGCAAAGGGAGATTCCTTCAAGGACCTGCCAAGTCCTGATAATAGGAATTGTCCTGCTGTTTCCCTCACAAGCCCGGCGAAGACCAAAATATTGCCCCCAAGAAAGGGGCGAGGATTAAAACTGGAAGCTATTGTTCAGAAAATTACATCTCCCAATATTAGGAGAAGCGTTTCTACCAACAGTGCTGAAACTGGTCCAGATACTGTCACTCTTGATGACATCCTGTCCCTCAAGAGTGGGCCTGAAGGAGGAAACGTGGCTGGACATGGACCAGAGGCTGAGAAGAGAAAAGGAGAGATATCAGATCAAGTGGGGCCAGCAAGCCAGGATACAACTGGTGAAAAAGCCGTTCCAAGATCTTCAGAAGAGTGGCAAAGCAGCGAGGATGATAAAAACAAAAAAGAGGTCCCTGAAACCGCCAGTATTGGCAAAGAGGGAGCAGGATCCAGTGCAGCACCACCACCTTCTCAGAAGTCAGGTGTTCAGGGAAGGTCTGATGGATCTGTAAGTGGAGCTGGAACTCTGACCTATTCTGACTCAAAAACAATTTCCCCTTCCAGTGTATTCATTTCTGAACCAAATCCAAAGTCTGAGGATAAAGATGGAGATGTGACAAACATTTCACCCAAGCCAGATGGTTTCCCTCCAAAGGGATATTTCCCCTCTGGAAAGAAAAAAGGGAGGCCAATTGGGAGTGTGAACAAGCAGAAGAAGCAGCAGCAACAGCAGCAGCTGCCTGTGCCCCCGCCTCCCCCACCAGCACCATCACAGCCTGCAGAAGGGGTGGGTGCTGGTGAGCCAAAGCCCAAGAGGCAGAGGAGGGAGAGGCGAAAACCTGCAGCACAGCCACGGAAGCGGAAGCCTAGACGGGCTGCTCCAATCGTGGAGCCTCAAGAACCAGAGATCAAGCTTAAATATGCTACCCAGTCTGTAGATAAAACTGACTCCAAGAATAAGTCCTTTTTCCCTTATATTCACGTGGTAAACAAGTGTGAATTAGGCGCTGTGTGCACAATCATAAACGCGGAGGAAGAGGAGCAGAACAAATTGGTGAGGGGTCGGAAAGGACAGAGGTCTTCGACACCCCCTCCTAGCAATGCGGAGAGCAAAGTGCTGCCCACCTCAACTTTCATGCTGCAAGGCCCTGTAGTAACGGAGTCTTCTGTCTTGGGGCATCTGGTTTGCTGCCTGTGTGGCAAATGGGCCAGCTATCGTAACATGGGTGACCTCTTTGGTCCTTTCTACCCCCAGGATTACGCAGCTACTTTGCCCAAGAATCCACCTCCAAAGAGGGCCACAGAAATGCAGAGCAAGGTCAAGGTACGGCACAAAAGTGCTTCTAATGGTTCCAAGACAGATACCGAAGAGGAGGAGGAACAGCAACAACAGAAGGAACAAAGAAGCCTGGCTGCTCATCCCCGCTTTAAGAGGCGGCACCGCTCTGAGGACTGTAGCGGAGCCTCTCGGTCACTTTCAAGGGGAGCTTCTTGTAAAAAAGCAACCACTGATGGTGGCAGTGGTGGTGAAAAGACTCCTTTGGACTCAAAACCGTCTATGCCCACTTCAGAAGGTGGCACTGAGCTGGAGTTACAAATTCCTGAACTACCTCTTGACAGCAATGAATTTTGGGTCCATGAGGGTTGTATTCTCTGGGCCAATGGGATCTACCTGGTCTGTGGCAGGCTCTATGGGCTGCAGGAAGCTGTGGAGATTGCGAGAGAGATGGTGAGTACCTAACCTTGCTATACAAAATTATTTTCTTTCATTAGCAAATATATACCATTTGGAATACTGTTTTTCCTTGTTCTTCTCTCATGTCTTAAACAGCCATTTTTTATCTTTAATAAATCTCTAGTGATGTCCTTTTGATGGCCTCATTTAGATCTCTGCCACACCTGATCAGATAAGATTTTTTGGACATCAAAAAGTTGGGTGCTTATTACCCAGTAAAAGTTCTGGATGTCCAAAGGCTTTCTCATGACTACAGTGGTCTCTTTGCTCTTCCTTTCTCTATTCTGTTAGATGTTTAGCGTTCTCTAGGGCTCTTCTTGGAGTCATAGAATGAAAGGACAAGTGGTAGCAGACACAAATTGCAGCAAGGAAAATTCTAGTTCAATTGTCAAAAAATTTCAGTGAGGATAATCAGACATTGGATTGAGGGAGGGGAAATGACAAAAAAGCTGTGTAATGCCCTGGTTTTGGAGATGCAAAATTTGGTTCTGCATCTTTACATCTCAAGGTGGATCTTCCTTCAAAGTTGGCTCTGCTTTCAGCAGGGGCTCCTTCCTGTGTGAGTTACTCTGCACTATAATACATATTACACAACTGCAGGAGAATTTGCAGTCCTTACAAAATAAGGTGGATAGAGCAGAATTGCACAAAGGTCTGTAAGCATTGAGTGAAATATGTGTGGGTTTAGTATTGATGAGTTCAGCATTCACAAATGACACTGATCATTTACTTTCTCCAGAGCGTGAGTATACAATGAGTGAGAAGAAATAGGTAAAATTAAAGCAGGGACAAAGGAAAAACTTTATTCACAACTGCCTGATTGAGGATGGACACACTGACTGTTCTTGATTTCCTGAGGCAGAAGCTGATGCTTTAAAACCACAGTTATGTGCCTTGCTTTGCCATCATCAGTATCCTGCATTGCTTTTTTTATGGTTATCTTCTTTTGTATTGTTCTGTGTCTTGGGTCAGACCATGGAAGAGGCATAGAACTACTTTTTCCTGTTGCCTTCAGGTTCTTCCTTTTTTAAACAGTGTTGGGATCCAGTTTTTATCTTCTTTCCTCTGTATTGTTACATACAGTGGCTTGTTTCCTCCCCATGAGCTTTTTCTCTGTAAGTTTGATTCCCGGCTTGTTCTAAATTTTCACTCAACTGTTCTTTGACAGTAATTACATGCTTCTCTGCCCTAACTTGATTTGGCTTGCATTCTTGTTTCTAGTCTCTCATTAAACATAGTCAGTTAATTTCATTTGGTTTTCATCGAGCCATGCCTGCGTGCTTGTTCTGATGCAACTGCTGAATTTCTTATCTCTGATAATTGCAAGGTTTCTTTCAGGTTCTCCACCACTGTTTGGATTCTGCTCGCAATGTGGCCATGCTTTCGTTTGTCTGGTAGTTCACCAGTATTTTGAATTTGTATCTCTCCAGCCTGATTTTCCCCTTTTACTATGTGTAGGGTGTGTCTTTCACTTAGGATTCTGGTTTTCCCAATAGCAAATGCCTTTTTTGCAAGTTCTTGAACCGCTTGAGTTATCCTCCAGTGATCCTTTTTGTGTCCCTGTTTGTGCAAAGGACATAAGCCCAGCTAAAAACATGCTGTGCTAAAACATGCTGTGTTGAGAGGCTCTAATCAAACTTGTTCAATAATAGCAGCCCGTTATCCACATTTTTATGTGTGTTTTTGCATGTTGTTTGACGTGTAGTTCTTTCTCTGCATGGAATCTTTGACTTTCTGATTGAATATGCTTTGGCTTACCCTTTAGCACTTTCTTCCAACTGTTACAATCATCTCCTCCTTGCAAGTAAAAAATTTTTTTCCTCTTCTTCTTAACCGTTTCATCTGCCTTTATGGCACCTTACTAAAATATCTCCTTATCTCCCTTGAACTTTGTGTTCTTTTCCTCTACCTCTTTCCCTTAATCAGTTGCTCAACTCCTCTGTCTTTTCTTTGCCTTCATAATGCCAGTAGAAATAAGTGCTTCTCTTTTTTTTTTAAAAAAAAAAAGTACAAAATGCTTGTGACCTCTCTTGCCTTTGCAACTACCTCTTAATTTCCTTTTTCTTTTTTCATCTCAAAGTTCTTTGAGGGCATTGTCTGGGGCTCTTGTCCTCCACTGTGGCTTCAGTTGTGCTCTACTGCAATTGTAATCGGTGTTTACGGTGATCTTTTCCCAGTTAAGGTTCAGATCCAGTGCCTAATTTTCCATTTTTCTGTAGACTACATTATCACTATCAGCTGTGCTGCTTTTGAAGTGTTGTTCCACCTTTGTTTCCTGCCTGTGTCTTTTGATTACCTCCTTGCTTTCCATTGTATTCTTCAGAGAGGCTGTTTTTCATTACTTCATGCTTTTTCTGTGGGACTCACTGAAGTTTGTGTGTGCTTTTTTTTTTTTTTTTATCCTGGAATAGCATGCTTTTGAGTAGCTTTTGGTAACTCAATCGCTTTCTTCCAGAGTCTTGTAGAGCTTCCTTTTTTTCTCCAGATTCATGTTCTTTCGGCACAAACTTAAAAACTGTTCTTGAATTCATAGCGAGTTTTCAAAATCTCACTTTAAAACATGGCTTTTAATCTACATCATCCTTAATCCATTGTCTGTCATTTTATTCTGATATTCATGTCACTCAGATTCACAATTTCATTTGATTTTAAAATTATTTCTTCCTAATCCTTCCTACTTAAGGCTGCAAGACATACTGCTTACTTTTGGTATGTGATAAGTAATATGTAGTCTTTCAGTGCTCTCCACTGTTCTGCCTGGATCCATTTTTTTATCTAAGATTGAACTTTCAGAGTCAGGGACCATTGTCTTGTGTGTACATTTTCTTTTGTATAGAATCATAGAATGACTTAAATTGGAAACGACCTTAAAGATCAAACCCTCTGCTGTNTTGCTGAGAGTGCACCTGATCCTTTTGTCTGTGTCAGTAATGAAGATATTAAAAAACACATGTCCCAGTACAGACCCCTGAGGGACACCACTGGTCACTGATGCCCATTGGGACTGAGCTGTTGATCACTACCCTCTTGATGCAATTGTCCAACCGATTCCTAATCCATCTAATCCGTCAAATCCATCACTCTCTGGTTTGGAGAGAAGGATGTTGTGTGGAACTGTCAAAAGCCTTACATTTCAAAAACATTACCTACAAATTACCTCCTCACCCTTTCCCAGGGAGGAGAGAGTCACTCCATCATAGAAAGCCACTAGGTTGGTCATGCAGGACTTGCCCTTTGGTGAAGCCATGCTGGCTGTCCTGAATCCCCTCCCTGTCCCCTGTGTGCCTTAGCACAGCTTCTAGGAGGGTTCTGTTCCATGATCTTCCCAGGCACAGAAATGAGGCTGACAGGTTGGTAGTTCCCAGGCTCCTCCTTTATACCCTTTTTACAGATGTGTACAATGTTTCTCTTTTTCCATTCACGTGGGGTTTCGCCGGACTGCCAACTTTTCAAATACCACAGAGCGTGGTGTAGGGATTACATCAGCAAACTCTCTCAGGAATCTGGAGTACATCTTTTCAGATCACATAGACTCATGTACATTTATGTTCCTCAGGTGTTTGTCAACCTGATTTTGCATACAGTGGGAGGAACACTTGCCTGCCCCAGTCCCCATCCTGTCATCCATCCACATGAGAGGTGTGAGAAGAGAGGTTGCCATAGAAGACTGAGGCAAAAAATTTGTTGAGTACCTCAGCCTCCTCCTCGTCCATTGTTAGCTGTTTGCCAGCACTGTTTATGGTAGGGGGTATACCTTCTTTGTCCTTCCTTTTCTGGTTAATCTACCTATAGAAGACCTTCCTGTTATTCCTTGCATTCCTTTTCAGGCTCAGTTCCAGCTTTGCCTCGGCCTTCCCCAGGCTATCCCTGCACAACTGAACTTCATCCCTATACTCTTCCCGTGTTACCTTGTTTTCACTGCCTGTGTCTTTGTTTCTTTCCCTCTTGTTTGACCAGGTGTTCCCTACTCAGCCATCCAGTCTCTTGCCTTCCTTGCTCAGTTTCTTGCTTCTGGGAATTGCTAGCTCTTGAACTCTATGGAAGACTTTCATAAAAATCTGCCAGCTCGGTTCTGCTCCTGTGCCCTTAAGGGCAGTCTCCCAGGGTATCCTATTGACTATCTCCTTGAAGACCTGGAAGTTTGCTTTCCTGAAGTTCAGGGGCTTAACTTTATTCCTTACCTGACCCATATCCCTCAGGACTGCAAAATCCACCAATGCACAATCGCTCCAACCCAGGCTGCCTCCTATCTTGACATCCCCAATTAGTTCATTTACACTGGTGATCATCAAATCCAGTATCAAGTTCCCTCTGGTAGGGCTATCACCTGGCTCAANCTTTGTAGAATTTGAGATATTTCCCTGCTGGTATCCCTGCTCTGGCTTCTGTTACCTCAGGAGTCCCTGGCTCACCTCTATAAGACTGCAAGTGTGCCCCAGTGTGGCCAGCACATTTCAGAGTCAAGGGTGGAGTGCCCTCACTAGCACCCTGTTCCTCTAACCTTTGCATCTCATCCCACAGCTTGCCAAGGACAAGCCTAATGCTGTCCCCTCCCAAATCAGAGTTTAAAGCTCTGTATTGTATCTCATACAAACACAGTATCCTAACACGGTGCTGGGCTCCTCTGTATAACACCCGTAAGAATAATCCATTTATCACCCTGTGACAAATAATGGAAAAGGTTTTCTTCCAGCATTTTTCTTTTCCTATTGTAGCAAGCTGTTGTGCTGGGTTCTCCTCTGGAAGCAGTGTAACCTCATCCCTTCAGCTCACAGAGGGTTACGTGCAGCGCTAAGATGGCCATGGGGTATTCAGAGGTGTGCCTGCCAGAAGCCATCCCCAGGCAGTGGAAAGGCTCTGTTGAGCTCAACTCTCCTGCCCTGCTGCCTGAGGAAAGCCTTCTGGCTCACACAGCTGATTTCCTATGCTTGTTGCATATGCTTTTTCTTTACCTCCTCTGTGCTTTGCAAGTGCATTTTCTCTTTTTTCCTCTGACATGCAGTTCGTTAGTGTTGCTGTCATGGAAAAGCAGATCTGCAAATCAAGTAGCTGCTTCCTCCCAGGAACAAGTAGAGAGATGTGTGCACAGACACACAGGAATGTAGCTCTTGGATTTTGTCTATGAGTAAGGAAGGACATTAGCATATGGTATATGAAGGGTCATGATCCTGGAAGTGAATAATTCATGTATGTAACTCATTCTGTGCAAATTAAATATTCCTGTAACTAAAAATTACGTAAACTGTCTGTGGTGCCAACAGGGTAAATATGCACCAATTTAAACTGAATCCATACCATTAAGTGAGTTGAAATATTTTCTTTAGACACCTGGCTCAGTTGCTGTTGTTTATGCAGCGCTCCAGTATAGAAATGGGAAACTTAAACCTCTAGTCAAAGGCCATTGATGTAGGTAGTGATACAAGTAACCCCTCCTGTGTTTCTTCTTCTCACACAAGCTCACCTATTTTTCGTCACATGAAAGCTCATTATAGATTTTTTTTTCCCCTGAACACCTGTTTCTCACATGCTCTTCAAGATCAGAAAATAATTTTTCTTGCTAAATTGTTTCTTATATGAATAAATGTCTATCTTACTGCAGTTTTTTTGACAACTGCCCCATAGTCAATCTCAAGAAAGGATTTTTATGTATGTCAAGCTGCTCAAAGATCAAATTGTACCAGATGGTCAAGAAGAATTCCTGAGATGGTGTTATCTTAAAAAGGTTTATCAAACTGTGAAGTGACTCTCCTGAGCTTTGAGCTTTCCTTAAAGTCTGTTTTCACTCTGGACTGAAAATGGTGTGTGTTATCTGCTAAGCAGCAATCCAGGTGGTTTCCAAAGTGCTAGAATCTGCCTTTCTTGAAGGCAAAAAGATGTTCCTTTTACTCTGGTCACTCTGCTGTGCTTTTTGGTTCTGAGAATGTGGTCCAATTAATTGGGCTGCTTCAGATGCAGAATGACTTAATCCTTCTCCTTATTTTGAGGCTCAAATTAGATACCCCAGGCAGATGAGCCTAACTGCCAAGGAGTCTGTCTCCCTCATAAACTGTTAATGCCCAGTAACAGTGCTAAGTGGCCTTCTTGCAGTTAGACTTTTTTTGTTCCAATGCTGATGAAATCTTAAACTGAAAAAATGCCGTCTCCTTAGTGCTAAGTGATCCTGTTGCTTATAAAATGTTTTCTTTCAAATACTGTAGATATGTCTTGTCTATTTTTTCACCATTTTTCTATTAATGAGAAGTTAATTTCCATGTAAGATGAAGTATTGGTTACCTTTGAAACTGGAAGAATTATGGAGTCACTTTGGTAGTTGTCAGCAGTTTTAATGTTCAGAAGAATTGATGGTCTTTATTCTCAGTATTAAATATATGAAGCTGTAAATGAAGAGAAGAACAATGCAGAGAACATTCTTTGTGTTAAGTTGAATCCAAGGTAGTTCAGCTATTGTTTCCTAAAAAGCTGTTCACTAGAAGGTGGTATGCTGTTTCTTACAGGGCTTTTTTATAAGACATGTTTTTTTCCCAAGGCAGAGTCTCTGGCCTAGCACATGTGTTACTTCTGGTTAGGATGGGTTTTTTTGTTTGTTTGGTTTTTTTTTTTTCTTCTTTTACCCCTGCTCTTATCTGAATTGACCTTGCTGAAGATAAATGTAGCTTGTGTTCCTGCTGAGAGTGTTCTGTGAAAGGAAAGCTTGTTTATCCCCCTTTTAAAGATCTCTTTTTAAAGGTCTAAAAAATGTAATGCTTTTCTCATCAATCTCTGCATCTCTCCCAGCTTTTGAAATGTTTTAATCCTTATACATGGAAAGGAGTCCTTGGAACCTGTTTTCTTTGCTGCTCCTTATTGAAAAGATCACCTTGGGTTTCAGTCAGGTGAACTTTAGAGTAACAAATGGTGAAGGGTGAAACCTGCCCATGATCTACAGTGGAGCAGAAGATTCTGTGTTTTCTCTCACCAGTCTGTAATTTTGTCTGTCCAGCTCTCTCTGGATTCTCTTTCAAAGCCTGCTCTTTATGCGAAGTGGAGAAATCTACCTGCTTTAAGACTCTTAACAGGCCTGTTTTGAAGGTCTGATAGACTTTAGTGATGAGAAGTTTAGAACCTAAAAGCATGAAATCTCTTTCTCTTCAGCTTGATACTAGATATTTGAAGTGTCCATGACTGTTGGGCAGTGGCAGCCTTGTGCCTCATGTTGAATGTGTCGTTGTTAGTTGTAGTGTAAGAGGTAGGTTTGCATACCTATTTGGTAGGCTACCCATATTTCACAGAGAACAGCTCCTGGTTTTGCACAGGTAAGTTGTTCTTAACTTAAGACTGATAGTTGATCTTCCACAGTATCTTGTTTCGAGGAAATTGCCTTTCTATAATACTTTGTTTACTCTGAGGCTTTCATAGAACCATTTTCTTTTGTTTACCTCTACCATTCTGGACCCTAGCTGTAAATTGGGTAAAGAAAGGTGCCTGGAGGGATCACTAGAATTTAAGCTATTTATATTCTCAGATTTGGGAAACCAAAGCCTAACAAAAAAGCTCCCATACTCTGTAAGTAATTGCTTATAAAAGGTGCCTGGCTGCATAGCTAAACAAGTGGCTAAGCCAGGGAATTGGTATGAACTGGGAAAATTGTGGCAGGTTAGCTGCCTTTGGCAAAACAAAGCAAAACAGTTTCTAGGCCCAGAAACCTGACTACTGTAGTACCATACAAGTATAAAGGTGTCAGTTCATTCTGAAGGTCTCATTTGGCACAGGTGGGCTCTCTTATCCCTAAGCCACACCAGGAGGGAGTTGCTGTCCTGAGGAGGGATCCTGCTTTATCCTCTCTGCAAGCTGCTTGATTCCACTACTTCACTTGTGCTACATCTACCACCTGTGCATTTGCACAGTGGGATGATTTGTAGCCAGCTAATCCATCAGAAGACTAGCTTGGGGTGGGGGATCTTGGTGCCAGATCAGCCATCTGACTCTGCTTACCCTCTGAACCACGTTTGCTGCACCTGAGGGGGAGAGTCCTTTCCACTGGTAATGAGAACCATTACATCAATTTAGCTGTGACATGGAATTGTGCCCAGATGCCACCAGCACTTGAAAGGGTTTCAGGTCTATGGTACTACTATTTAATAGTGTTGGGAGAAGAATGTTAACCTTTTATTCATCATCTTTCTTTGTAGAGAAGAAAAACACGCAGAACCTAATAATTTTTTTCTCCCCCAAACCCACACTCAACCCCCTTCCCCCAAACCAAAGCATGAAACCAAAACAAAAACCCTGGAGTTCTGTGTTAGGTCAGGGTTCAACTGAAATAATAATCTGCTGCTTCCAAAATAACATGCCTGACAACACACAGGAAGGAACAGTTGTATTTCTGCACCTAGAGCTGTGTTAGTAGGGACACATTTCAAGAGTAGGAAGAAATGACACTGGAGCTTTTTAATTTTTCACTGTGGGGAAAGGGAAACCAGTGGCAGATTTAAAATCACTGCCAGCAGTGGTTGGAAAAGCAGTGTATTGAGAGCATTGTTTGCTTGTTTTTATCTCTGGAAACAGCTTTT